>CAMPET010000001.1:676423-681423 GCA_946803715.1 Beroe ovata | reverse complement strand
CACCAGAGAGTCCGCTCACCTGTTCTCGGTGACTTTCCACCTCTAAGTCAAGGAGCCGGTGAGTGGAGGGGAGGCATAAGTACCTCTATATTTAGTAATTGGGTGGGCAGTACCCCAATTCTACGCCACAGGCCAGTATTGGGACGTATATGCTGCAGNCCTGAGGGCCTCTGGGGCCCTCATAGAGGCAATATTGTTTTGCCTCGAAAAAAAAAAATTTTTCTAAGTCCAAAAAAGTGATTTTGGGTTAACACCCCATCTTGATCAGTATGTTATATATGCCTCGAATAACCTCGTCTGATCGACCTGAGGGCCTCCAGGGCCCTCATAGGGGTCATTTTTTAAAGTTGAAAAAAATGATATTTTACTCACACCCCATCTTGTTTCGCATGTTATATGTGGGTACTAGTGTTGAATAGCGGTTGTCACTCACCGAGGTGACTGCTTGTGGTGCTTGCATCACTCGTGCCGGCTGGGAAGCGACTGCACTCGTGTGGTTGTTAGTACGGCTGTCCTGCTTACTTCGCTCAGCTACCCATGTGCGGCCTGAGGCTGTCTAGGCGGTGCGTTCCAGTTCCGCCAATAAACTATCCTAGCGGTTTTGTGCATACGCATGATTCAGCAGGCTGTCGCTTTCCGTTGTTGCGGTAAGGGACATTTATACAATGGAGTGGAGTGGAGTGGAGTGGAGTGAAGTGAAGTGAAGTGATCTAAAAAGGTCACATATATAATCTGGGGCGGTGAAATTGTAAGCTGCCAATTCTACTTGAGCAGCTTACGGGCATGGACACTGTCCATATTGGTCAACGGTGCGTATGCGAGCACATGCGCAGTGTGTTATGGTTGTGTCATGCCCAACCTATGCGACGATGATGGTACCGAATTCGGCTAACATGACGTTCTGTCAAACATGCCAAAAATAAAAGCGGAAATGAGCACCCCGCAACCTAACTACATGGTCCATCACGTTGTTAATCTGTGGTACTTGTTCAATTGAACAGCCGGTATATAATGTACCCTGTTGGCGACATTCAGGTTTTCGTCGAAATGTCGTCTCCGTGGTTGCATGCCGGAATCATTTGGTGTTGCCGTGCTTCAGTGGTGTCGTTTTCTATTTATTCTATTCGGCCTTCATGGCCACGCTGATGCCGGTGCACTGTTGCCAAGGGTTTCGTGGGTGATTTTCATCGCAGATAATTATCTAGTCTATGACGGGCTAGCGCCTGCTTCAACCGGAGGGCTGTTCAGTCATCTGGTTATGTTGCGTGGTGTGATGCTCTTGCTATTGATAAGCCGGCTGGCTTGTCCTGTACGTCGCACGGGTCGTCGTGACAAAGCTCGTGTCGACTGTGTCTATTCGATATTCATGGCTTCGTGCTTTTGCGCAAGCCGATACAAACCAGTCTGACTGGACCGAGTGGCCCGAAGGTCACCGGTGTACCTACTCATGCGTAAGTGGAGTACGCATTGTGTAGATGTGTGAATAATCTGGTTGATCCTGCCAGTAGTCATATGCTTGTCTCAGAGATTAAGCCATGCATGTCTAAGTACATACCTTAAAACGGTGAAACCGCGAATGGCTCATTAAATCAGCTATGGTTCCTTAGATCGTACATACTACATGGATAACTGTAGTAATTCTAGAGCTAATACATGCAACTATGCCCTGACCCCCCCAGGAACGGGTGCATTTATTAGAACAGAACCAACCGGGTGTGGCTTCGGCTGCATTCGTTGCAATCTGTGATGACTCTGGATAACTTTTCTGATCGCAGTCGGCCTTGTGTCGGCGACGGATCTTTCAAATGTCTGCCCTATCAATTTTCGATGGTAGGTGACCTGCCTACCATGGTTATAACGGGTAACGGGGAATCAGGGTTCGATTCCGGAGAGGGAGCCTGAGAAACGGCTACCACTTCCAAGGAAGGCAGCAGGCACGCAAATTACCCAATCCCGGCACGGGGAGGTAGTGACGAAAAATACGGATACGGGTCTTATTTGAGGCTCCGTAATTCGAATGAGTACAATTCAAATCCTTTAACGAGGATCAACTGGAGGGCAAGTCTGGTGCCAGCAGCCGCGGTAACTCCAGCTCCAGAAGCGTATATTAAAGTTGTTGCAGTTAAAAAGCTCGTAGTTGGATCTGGGTCGCATGGCTACATGCCGTATCTCGTTTTCGTGCCGGTCTCGATCGGTCGATTATGGGTCGGTGTCGGTTGTGCAGCCTTTCTGCCGTGTCTGTTTCGACAGGTGTTGACTGTTCTGGTGAGCTTGTCTTGCTGGTCTGTTGACATGCTTCCGTATGCCTTTAAACGGGTGTCGGGGGCGGACGGCACGTTTACTTTGAACAAATTTGAGTGCTCAAAGCAGGCCTATGTGCCTGAAAATTCTTGCATGGAATAATGGAATAGGACTTCGGTTCTATTTTGTTGGTTTTCGGATCCGAAGTAATGGTTAAGAGGGACAGACGGGGGCATTTGTATGGCGGTGTTAGAGGTGAAATTCTTGGATCGCCGCCAGACAAACTACAGCGAAAGCATTTGCCAAGGATGTTTTCATTGATCTGGAGCGAAAGTCAGAGGTTCGAAGACGATCAGATACCGTCCTAGTTCTGACCATAAACGATGCCAACTGACGATCCGTGGTGGTTCTATTATTGTCCCCGCGGGCAGTCCCCGGGAAACCTTTAAGTCTTTGGGCTCCGGGGGAAGTATGGTTGCAAAGCTGAAACTTAAAGGAATTGACGGAAGGGCACCACCAGGAGTGGAGCCTGCGGCTTAATTCGACTCAACACGGGAAAACTCACCCGGCCCGGACACTGTGAGGATTGACAGATTGATAGCTCTTTCTTGATTCGGTGGTTGGTGGTGCATGGCCGTTCTTAGTTGGTGGAGCGATTTGTCTGGTTAATTCCGATAACGAACGAGACTTTGGCCTGCTAAATAGTATGCCTGTCCTCTGTGCTCGTGCAGGGAGCGGTGCTTGTTGCCTCTCGGGGTGATGGTGTCGTTTTCCGGCGGGTGCGGCGCAGGTATTTACTTCTTAGAGGGACAAGCGGCGTGACAGTCGCACGAAAATGAGCAATAACAGGTCTGTGATGCCCTTAGATGTCCGGGGCCGCACGTGCGCTACAATGACGGTTTCAGCGAGTTTGGGATCCTAGCCCGAAAGGGTTGGGCAAACTGAACCATCACCGTCGTGACTGGGATCGGGGCTTGCAATTGTTCCCCGTGAACGAGGAATTCCTGGTAAGTGCAAGTCATAAGCTTGCGCTGATTACGTCCCTGCCCTTTGTACACACCGCCCGTCGCTACTACCGATTGAATGGTTTAGCAAGGTCCTCGGATCGGTGCCATTGTAGTTGCTCACGCGACTCGAACGGTGCTGAAAAGACGACCAAACTTGATCATTTAGAGGAAGTAAAAGTCGTAACAAGGTTTCCGTAGGTGAACCTGCGGAAGGATCATTAACGAATCCAATCTTACTTGCCTTAGCGGTACACTTGATGCTGTTCTTCGGGGTCGATGCGTGCTTGCACAGTCATCGTTAAATCGCCAGTGGGAATGGTGGACTTCGGTTCACCTGTGCGGGCCCCGAATTAGTTTTTTCCCACGCAAATACCCATTCTCAATGCCTTAACGTATCAAATCCTCTGTTTTGCTCTCTCTTGTAGAGAGGAAATGGAGAGAATTGCCTAAAAGCGAACAACTTTTAACGGTGGATCTCTTGGCTCGTGCATCGATGAAGAACGCAGCAAACTGCGATAAGTAATGTGAATTGCAGAATTTTGTGAATCATCGAATCTTTGAACGCAAATGGCGCTCTTGGGTATTCCCAGGAGCACGCCTGTCTGAGCGTCGTTTCTCACATCCATCACCGAAAGGTGCATGGGCAATGAGGCTTCCCATTGCTGCAAAGCGGTCGGTGCCTTGAAATAGAGCGATCCCGAGTTGTGCGGATATCCCTTTGTGGTCCGTTCCTCTCGGTGTGGTAGAAATATCTCACCTGAGAGCTCCGAACTTCAACCGTGATTGATGCCTTCGTTATACGAGATCGAAGCTGGAAGGAGATTTCCCCTCTCCCCGTGAGAGTGTGAATCGACCAATCAAGACCTCAGATCAGACGAGACTACCCGCTGAACTTAAGCATATCAATAAGCGGAGGAAAAGAAACTAACCAGGATTCCCTTAGTAATGGCGAACGAACAGGGAACAGCTCAAATTTTAAATCTCGGTCGCTTGCGGCCGCGAATTGTAGTTTCTAGAAACGTTATCCCCATGATGTGACGACCGGTCTAAGTTGCTTGGAACAGCATATCGAAGAGGGTGAGAATCCCGTATTCGGCCGGACGTCCCATGGCACGAGGCGTTTTCGAAGAGTCGGGCTGTTTGGGATTGCAGCCCAAAATGCGTGGTAAACCCCACGTAAAGCTAAACATTGGCACGAGACCGATAGCGAACAAGTACCATGAGGGAAAGATGAAAAGCACTTTGAAAAGAGAGTTAAACAGTACGTGAAACCGTTAAAAGGGAAGCGAATGGAGCCAGCAAGGCACCCGGTTTGATTCAGCCGGTGGTCGTAGGCCCCCAACTGTGGTGATCTTTTGACTCTGCGGTTGACGGCGCTTGCGATTGCCGTGTGCACTTATTCCGGGTGCGTGCCAACTTGGCTTGATGACGATTGACACGGACAGATGGGAAGGTAACTTCCTTCGGGGAGCGTTATAGCCCTTTGTCCCAGATCGTCGTCGAGTGAGGTGTCGCGGTACGTGCTCTTTTGGGCTTGGGCCTCGTGGGCGGTCGGTCGCGCCTTCTGTTGACTGCACGCAGTGAGCGGAGGGACGACGGCAGGCTACTCGTGTGTGTCCCGTATACGTGCCTAGGAAGTTGGCGTGCAAATGGCTTCATCCGACCCGTCTTGAAACACGGACCAAGGAGTCTGACGTGTGCGCGAGTCTCAGAGTGGCAAACTCTAGGGCGCAACGAAAGTGAAGGTTGGTT
>CAMPET010000001.1:668923-671423 GCA_946803715.1 Beroe ovata | reverse complement strand
AAAGATCATTGCCACACTTCAAAATACATCACTTTGAAATTTCGCTGTAAGTGCGGGAATTTCCGGGTCGTTAAATTTATAAGGGGAATTTCGCGCGAAGTTTCACGTCCTCCGGGTTACTAATGTTTTCTATTTGTTGACATTCTGAGAAATTGGGATGGTTGCGTATGTTCAAGTTATTATCACCCATGTTTTTTATATTAACCAAATTTTTTAAATACTATTGTTTATCATCAAATGATATGCATCAATTTGAAACATTTGGTGTTCTGTTATATTTATACTGTAAAACAGAACAACGCGCAAACGTTTTCTTGCCTATATTGTGGGGAGAAGTAGAAGCGACTCCAGGAGTCAATGAAAACTCGGACTAAGCTGATACTTGAGGGTGTCGGTGTCGAGTACCGGTGAACAGTTGGCTCGGATGCGAGATGCAAAGGCGAATTTGCCTATGCAGAAAGGTAGAATCGGTTGTACGGATAGGCAATGCCAAAAGCTATTCGAGAGCAAGAAGCAAGCTCGTCTGGTGTCAGAACTCTTGTAACGAGAGTTGTGGCTGTCAGTCAACTTGCATCAAAGGACGTTCTCTCGCCCAAGCGATAGATTCAGCCTTAGAGCAGGATCCCTTATCGAACTTGTGCGATTGCCGTTCAAGAAGATTCGAAGGTGAAGGCAAACAAGAAGTTTCGTTATGAAACGCTACCAAAGCAATAGCTGCCGGCAGCTGCTTCGTGCACTGCTCGTGTGGCCGGTTCCGAGGGAAGGCAACGGGGCTTGCTTCGGTGTCTCCCGGAGAACCGCGACGAAAGCTACCTGGTTGATCCTGCCAGTAGTCATATGCTTGTCTCAAAGATTAAGCCATGCATGTCTAAGTATAAACTTTTATACGGTGAAACTGCGAATGGCTCATTAAATCAGTTATCGTCTCTTTGATTGTGCCCTTACTACATGGATAACCGTAGTAATTCTAGAGCTAATACATGCGAAAAGTCCCGACTTCGGAAGGGATGTATTTATTAGATTAAAAGCCAATGCGTTTCACGACGCTTTTCGGTGATTCATAATAACTGTTCGAATCGCACGGCCCTCGTGCCGGCGATGTTTCATTCGAGTTTCTGCCCTATCAACTTTCGATGGTAAGGTATTGGCTTACCATGGTTACAACGGGTAACGGAGAATTAGGGTTCGATTCCGGAGAGGGAGCCCGAGAAACGGCTACCACATCCAAGGAAGGCAGCAGGCGCGCAAATTACCCAATCCCGACTCGGGGAGGTAGTGACAATAAATAACGTTGCAGGCGCCAATGGCTTCTGCAGTCGGAATGAGTACAATATAACACCCTTAACGAGGAACAATTGGAGGGCAAGTCTGGTGCCAGCAGCCGCGGTAATTCCAGCTCCAATAGCGTATATTAAAGTTGTTGCAGTTAAAAAGCTCGTAGTTGGATTTCGGAACTGGCCGATTGGTCCATCCTCTGGATTGCGTACTGATCGGTCTGTTCTTCTTCGCGAAGACCACGTGTGTCCTTAACTGGGTGGGCGTGGGATTCGCGACGTTTACTTTGAAAAAATTAGAGTGTTCAAAGCAGGCATTCGCTTGAATATCTCAGCATGGAATAATAGAATAGGACTTTGGTCTTATTTTGTTGGTTTCCGAGACCGAAGTAATGATTAATAGGGACAGTTGGGGGCATTCGTATTTCATTGTCAGAGGTGAAATTCTTGGATTTATGAAAGACGAACTTCTGCGAAAGCATTTGCCAAGGATGTTTTCATTAATCAAGAACGAAAGTTGGAGGCTCGAAGACGATCAGATACCGTCCTAGTTCCAACCATAAACGATGCCGTCTGCGGATCGGAGGTCGCTCATTTAAGGCTCCTTCGGCACGCTATGAGAAATCAAAGACTTCGGGTTCCGGGGGGAGTATGTTCNATCGTCGTGACTGGGATCGGGGCTTGCAATTGTTCCCCGTGAACGAGGAATTCCTGGTAAGTGCAAGTCATAAGCTTGCGCTGATTACGTCCCTGCCCTTTGTACACACCGCCCGTCGCTACTACCGATTGAATGGTTTAGCAAGGTCCTCGGATTGGTGCCATTGTAGTTGCTCACGCGACTCGAACGGTGCTGAAAAGACGACCAAACTTGATCATTTAGAGGAAGTAAAAGTCGTAACAAGGTTTCCGTAGGTGAACCTGCGGAAGGATCATTACAGTATACCCAAATTTCTTGAACACTCTATGAGTGTCTGCTCCAATCGGGTAGTCCTACTCGAGAGCCTGCGGCCAATGGCTGTACAAGATAGAGCGCTTTAGTTCTATCATGGGCTGTACCTGGTATGTATTGTATCTACGTACAGTCGATGTAACGGCAGGGTGCCTACCCGTCTGAAGCTCTTTCGGTGTGCTAATAGTTTCCGGATTGTTAGTCCATACCTGGGGTGACGGGCTGTGCTGTCTTTCGGGCAGTGCTAGGCTTAAAGAGTGGTGGTGGCTACGGCTTA
>CAMPET010000001.1:643923-661423 GCA_946803715.1 Beroe ovata | reverse complement strand
GAAGTGGGGAATGAGAATGGCAAAATAGTACATGACCTGGTTCTAGAGCTGTAGTGTGGCCATGATTACACAAGCGTAGCTTTGGTTACCGCGGGCGTTATCAAATCTTCATGTCTGAAAATATACCCGTAATTTGGATATCTATTGAAATTATTTATTAGAAATTTTCCATTCGGGATGGAGTCAAGAGACTATGGACAAACCTGTCTTGCCCGTGTCTGTGTGTGTCTGTGCACTGGGAACAACGCTCTGTACCTCCAATATGTGTGTAGAGGTACTCAGTGGTCTACATACACACATGTTCATCCACTGAAATACTATGATCACGGAGAGACACATGGAAGTGGGAGGGGTACGAAAGGGAGAATAATTGGAATGAACCCGGTCATGGATGTGTTAGCCGCTGCTCTAACACACCCATATTACATGTAATAAGTCAGGCTGTGCGATAGAATACGTGACCTGATGATTGCAGCAGAGTTGCCAAGGTAACCATGGGTAACCGCAGTAACAACGGTAACCAAGTACATATCATAAAACAGAACGTGGATGAATCAACCAAGTGTTGAAGGAATAGTTCACATTATAACATAGGACTAAATTAGATTTAGCTACACGAGGAAACCTTTACACTAAGATATGTTGGTATTGAGGTGGAATTAAGCGGATATTTTACTGTACGACATAAAGTAGGTATCGAGAAGCTAATCATATCATAATCGTCAGTCGGTTTTTAAAGATGACAGTAAAGATGCGAACTAATGTGTAATAATAAAGATGTTAATGAAGAAACGAGAACTAAAAATTAAACTATAACGTTTTAATTACAATTTCAGCCGCCAATGAATTTGAATGCCTTGGAGTGTGAAATAGGGAGACTTTCTTTCCTTTAACACCTCTTCAAGAGGGCTTGTAGGTTGATTTTCTTTCCGGGTACCCGTAATTAGTGTTTACAAACACTGATGACTGCCACTTTATAGCAAAAATCATCACGGGACTCATAGGGAGTGATATGTGAATGGTGGGAAGTGAGCGATGAAGAGGCGGGAAATTGTGCCATCCGCATACCCTGAAAGTCAGGGATTTGGATAGGCAAAGATCGTAAGAGAAACATTTGGAAGTGACTAAGTCCCGGAAGTGGTCCTATATTTATGCAAATTCGAAAAACGTAGATCCCGGATCGACGTGTTCTGTCTGCTGTTAATTTTCTCGTAAAAATGATCCGCACTTGTTAAAACGATGTTAGAATCCAGTTCGAAGGCGGAATTCAGCGACAGATCACACAAAAATTAGGATGAGTTTGGACTTGCGGTTAACGGGAATAGTTAGTTCACGTCACATTCTTGTTCCAGAAGTCTTATTCATTCTCAAATACTCAAAATTGGGATGATGGTCACTGTTTTGGTCGCAAAGTCACGATAATCTAATTAACGCTACCTAATTAAGGTCGTATAAAATTTGATCCAGAAATCGATTCAAAACTTTAAGACATGGAAAAGATTCATTGAAATGAAGGGATTGATTGACATGCCTTCTTTATCCCTCCTTGTGATCTTAAAGACTCATTTTTCATGGAAAATGGCTTGGGCTCCAACCAAAAAGAAAGAGGGAATTCAGAGGCTTCGGTCGCTTTAAATTCTACAGAAATCGTGTCGTGCGCAGCATGCGCGCGGCGTTTTTATCTATACACAATATGAAATACTAGTTTTATTCATTTGTTTGTTTTCGCGCGTAACAAATCTGTTGTGCACATCTCTTTCAGGTGCGACTACTCGATAATCAGAAACTTTCAATGCATATTTTTTGTCCATTTTTCCGTTTATATAATGAAGAGACAACCCCTGAAACCTGACAATCTTTTCTGCATCAAGTTAAACCTACCTTCAATGGCAGATGCCTGCTTTTTAAAACAGACAGGTAATCACACCGTAGTTAAGATGATTCATATTGTAATCATGTAGGGAATCATGGAAGGTTAGAGAATATGAATTGCTTAGGGTTACTGAAGGTAACTATCCTTATCTTATGTCCCTAGCTCTTTTTGGCATATTTGTCCAGAAAACTTCACGGTAAATGATCTTGAATCCGATATTTGGTCATCGGATTTGGCTGACGCTTGAGACAGAAAACAATTTACAAACCTTGGAAAAGCTATATGAGATGAGAACGCTTCCTTCTCTGCATAACTTCATGCTCGACTGAATGTTTTTTGTATCACCCTGTCAGTAGTCACTATGCCAAACTTGGTTCTTAAACTTTGCCTTTAAACTTTACAAAACTTTAACCCTGACTTTGACCCATATCCCTACTTCAACTGTGACAATGCTTATCTGAGACTAGAAACAGGATACCACAAAAGATACCTGACTTCTCTTGACGCCACCCTTGCTGACACCGACATGCTCCCTCAAAAGTAATACAATCGAAGCAGAGGATTCCAAAATTGAACCGACAAAAATGAATTCTGCTTGTTGTCTGATTAATTATTCGTAATGCATACATCTTCATATTCACGTACATCATCAGTGCTCCAGGGAAGTTCTTTACAGTCTCAACTTGGGGTTTTACTTTGATAAGGCCGCAATTTCAATCTTGAATCTGGTCATTGCAGTCCAACAGTCAGCAGGGCTTGTTTCCATGGCGTCTGTCTCCACTACCACCTCTTCAACAATCCTAGATTTCCCTATTCTTGAAGTGTCCCAGGATGCCACACTTATTTGATGCAGACCAGGCTCATTATATGAGTATGACCTGAGCTTGATAGTCCTAGATAACTGTTGTTCCAGAAATAGCATCTTTGGGTTGGCATGGGTGTTGCTCTGGCCATGATCCCTCGGGATATTTCCTTGGAGGTCCTTTTTGGCGCACTCTCTTATCCTCTTGGTAAGAGTTTCTCGTGAAATCCAGCTGGAGGATTGTCTTTTCTCCCTGTGATTCGCCCTCATGCGCTTGTCACTGAGATTCAGGATGTTCAACTGCTTTTGTAATTGTCGCCTTTTTCACTTGAGGCCCTCTTCCACATTCAAGTGCCTTGTCTTCATCTTGGCCAGGTTTGTTCTCAAGTGTCTGAAGTGGGACCTCGAGGAGCATTGTTTGCTCTCGATGCAGCCGATGTCGACGACCAGGGCGTGCTTATTGCCACGCCCTTCGAGTCTAGGATATCCCTCCAATTGTCAGGCGGGCAGGGAAGAGGTATACCTTGTTGTGCGTGTCTCCATGCTGCCTGACAATATCGATCAGCAATTCCATGATAGCGTCGGAGTGGGCAGTTGTTGCCTCCGACTGCAGCCCACCTGGAATCGCTCTGTGGCTGCTGATTGAGCTTCTCCCAGTAGGCGGCAGCAAAGAAGACTGCTCCTCCATTTAGTAGTTTGACTATCACCCTAATGCAAAGATGATGGTTAAGTAATGGTTATAAGCCATGAGGCTGCATCTTGTCATGCGGTAGTGCTTGGCTTCATGGTCCTGTCTCAGAGGCGGGATTGTCTTCTCCCGCTTGTACCATCTCCACTGCATTTTCTGCTGATGATTGAGGAGGTGTTTCTTATTGTGGACTTGGTTCCATACCTTCGTCCTTAATGTCCGCTCTCCATCTGCCTCCATCTGCCTTGTCATTTCCTTCAATCTTTTGCCCCACTACCTGAGTATCTTCTTTCTCTTCTATCCTTCCTCTTGTCCTCCTCTTCGATGTCCAAAGGCATGTCCGTATTGTCAGTATATCAAAGGAATTTGAAATGTGTTGTTCAGTGGACAACACATTTCGAATGTTCACTAGCGGGTAAATGTGTAAATGATGATTTAAGGGCGGTTCTTCCATTTTGTTAATGGCTGATAGAACCAGGCTGTATTAGGTAAGTGTTAGATTAAATTGAGCATTTTTGGTGCCCTTCCCGTTCATAATCCGCCTTCATAGGTCCACCTCCTCTCATTACACCACGTGCTTAGCGATGAATTATGGCCACGTGAGTCCCACAAGTAAGCACGTGATCAGAATTGTGGCAGCTGCCGCAAGTGCACAGAGGTAGGGTTTTCTTGTTGTGCCAGTCATGAAATAGAGGCTTGATTAACATATCCAGGGAAGTGTTGTATTTTCTACACAGTTTGGCGAATGTGATGGTGATGTTTCCACCACCCACTTAAAAGCAATTTGAACTCATTTAGAATGAAATTGAATTCGTAGAGATATCTGGCCACACAGAAATGATGACCATAGGAAATGCCATCATCTCGACAATATATACCCGAAGTGACATATGGACTCAGAAGATTTTCAATGCAGCACACCAACTTGACATATTGGGTTCAATCGAAATGTTGTGTCCAACGGCCTATTGTGTCACGTAGACATGCTGTGTCCAATAGACATTATGTACAATTGTGTCTAATGGACATCTTCATAGGATATTGGACGTCTAAGGGATACCAAGTGGACAACAGACGTCCATTGTACATGTTCTGTTCAATGGAAACAATGGACATATTCATAATATCCCCATTATCCCAATGAATGTTTAGGAGTTGCAAGTCCTGAACCAACAAAGTTGGTCTCAGTTGTATTCCAGAAAGACTAAGGTATCAGCTCTGATAAGTTCAGTCCATGATTTTCTGGTGAAGGACCTGAGAAGATCTTCAAGAGGCACCATCCACAGCCTTCCACACTAAGCCAAACATTCCAATATGGAGGATATGGCAGAGATCCAGGACTCACGGGAGATATTTCTCCATAGAGCAAAGGTGACATAGGGGTTGTGATTGTTGAAAATTGAGAAACAGGAGTCAGACTATATTCCAAGGAAGTGGGCATGGGTGAAGGAACAGTAGATAAGAATTTCAGAAGGAACTCATGTTGAAAGAAGGGTAGGTGGTATAGTAGTATCAGCCTTGGACTTTTGACAAAAGATTCCCAACCAGAGCACTGCTCAACTGAAGGTGAGTGATTTAACTGGAGCCTATGCAGATTGCAGCCCCACAGTTCACTTAGACAACTTTGGAGGTTTACAGATGAAATTAAACATTCAGGAAGACAATTTTATTCAAGTGTTTTTTGCCCTGAATTTCTCAATTTCAGTGATTCAAACAAATAGATAAATAAATAAATAGATACAAGGATACTGGTATTTAGCCACTATAACTCAACTTTGTTTTTTTCAACCTATTGGTTGATAATCACTAACTGACACTTGAGTGTTCCCGCGTTGCGTGACCCAAATACTCCGCGCGCGCTGCGCGTCTCCGTGAACGACTTTTCAGTTCACTGAGTAGAATAGGGGCGCGCAACGTGTGCACACACTTGAGACTGAACCACTGAACCAGAAACCAATCCATTTGCAAACTAAATCAAATAAAAAGTTAATTTAAATCGTGGCGTCCAATTATCTATGTTTCAAAATAGAATGCGAAATTTATGTTAATTGTCGATCGATGATAGACCCTGTCGAGAATTTCGTTTCGCGCGTGCGGCGTAACCTTATTCTCATACTTCGCGGCTTGCATCGCCCGACAAATGTTGATCGATGATAGCCCCTCACCCCTGTCGNAAATGTGATCGTATTTTTGAATTCATTCTTGGATTCATTATTGGACGCCTAAGTATAAAGGTGGCGTTTTTCAATAGCTGCGAATGCTAGTTTTTTCAGTGTTTTAGAGAATCGTGATGGTTAAATACCATTATCCTTTTATTTTTTATTTTTATTTTTTTTTAGTCTCCGACAGATTTTTGATTTTGTCTAAATAGAATATCCTGTACAGAGTGCATTTATTTCTAAGTCATTGTTTTTGAGCGATTTATAGTAAATTGATTATTAACATACTTGGAATAATGGATATACACATTTTTGCCAAAGTCTAGAAGATGTAATAACTCAATATTTAAAGTCAGGTTAGATGACACAGTGTCTTGAGCCAGGCTTGATCAGTTTGTCATACATCTAGGAGGTTCACTAATTAGTACTTATCATCACTACACTTGATTATCTTACCATTGAATTTAGTGGGCACTTCACCATTTTTTTGCTACTACTATTTTCAAACAAACCACAGTACTCCTCAGGGATGTCCTTAAATCCTCTAGCAAATCCCAAGGGTGTCAAGCTGTTATGTGAATTGTGTCAGAAACCAGCTTATTTGCAGTGCACAAGTTGCCGGGTAACATATTACTGGTAAGATTTTGATACAACTCTGAATAATCCCAGTTTGTGTGATATAGTAGAAATGATTGATTGAGGAACTCAATTATGCACCTCTATACAAAGTTTACTCATTTAGTTTGTCCAGGGAAAAGAATAGTATATGTATAAACTTCCAAAATAACACCATTTTTGGAATCTATGATAGGAAACTCAAGGAATTCTTGAAAAACTTCAGAAAGGTCAATCATTCATATTCAAGAAATCATTGTTTCTTGACTTTTGATTTCCCATATCTCTGATACCCAAATCTAAGATAAAGCAGGAAAAAGCTGAGGTAGAGGCTGATTGCAAAAGCTGAGTGGGCATAAGAATTACCACAATGATTGCCATTTAGCTTCTGATACACACTGTAGAAATTGATGAAGAGACCAACAAACATCTGTGAGGCTTGGAGGGTCGTGATGCATTTTGCAATGATCTCTGGGACCTGAGGAGAATTGATGAGAAGTTTGTCATTGAATATTACTCAGAAACAAGTAAAGAACAGCACAATAGTATCTCACATAGATGTTCAGTGAGCGGAGTAGAAAGTAGCTGTACATGATTGAGTGCTCCAGGTAGTTCATACCACAATACCTGCGTGATATGCATTTAGGGACAAAATTGGCACGAAATGCAAGTGGTATGAAATTACCGCATGGTTCAGTCATCTGTTTGGAGGTTAGATTCGTCAGACTGATATGCGCTGAACTCACCAGTATCCAGCTCCAGGACTTTTGGCTAGAATCTGCATGGAGAACACCAGAACAGTTGTGTGGTGATATGTGTGTAAAAACTGGAGGGGTGCCTTTCTCAGCACCAGAAATGCCGTATCAAAGAGCTGAGGGACCTTGGCCATGCAAAAGAGGAAAAGCCAGTAGCATAACTGTTGTCTACCGCTGATATTGTGTTCTTTTTAGCGGATTAGCATTCAAGTCAATTGATTAGCAATAAATCAAGGAATTATTAGGAATGATTCCCTAATACTTCTCTCTCGTCAGAGCTTAACACTGTTCTATGGAATTCAACCAAATACCTATTTGATAACCCACAATGATGAAACATAACTCACACATAGTAATCCTCATCACAGACTGTAAAGTTGAATCCCCGATGTACCAGGTCGACAGTTAGGGGCCATGTTACATTGACCGCTCCATAGGTGCTGAAAACAGCAAGCCACAGATTCCACACTATGAGGAGCCACTTGATCTCGTACTTCCTCTGCAATGATAATGATGTTTGATAGCCAGAGCTGGTAGTTGAGTCTAGATAAACTCAAAATTAACATTCAATTGTAACAATGTGCATGACAATGTTTTTATGCTCCGGGCGGAGCTCATAGGATAAGAGGTTTCTGATTGTGTTTCCAGGAAGAATTTTGAAGGATTATTAGACAAGAGAACCTGTAGCCCCGTATTACCTTGACAAATCTCTGGGATCCGTATGCTGTCAGGAGGTAAAATGCAGCCAGGAAAAAGTAAAGGTGCCACGACCTCTGGGTGATATCCTGAACTTTCTCCGTCACTATCGTGTGACTAGGCATGATGAAACATGCTCTGACGATGTACAACACTTCCTCGTAACTCACTTGAATCAGCTGCATCTCTCACTACAAGAGAGTGTTATCAGCGAGAGTTTAGGAAGAATTGATTACGGTTAGGGCTAGGATGAGGTTAGGCTGCATTGTCTCTTGTTAATTGTGAGGGTGATGAAAAGAAGGAAAAAATCAGGAGAAAATCAACGAGAAAGTGCAATCATTTGCGCCAAAAAATTTCATCGGTAGCAAAGAGTCACGAATAAACGGATGCAATGCTGCAGAGTGCAGAGAATGTTTGTACAGTGTCCGTTAGAAATTCGATTTGGGTGACCCATATTGATATAAACGTATTATCATTCTGGCTTCATAGCACGAATTAGGCCGTTTACCATTATGTACAATAATTCTAGTTCCTACTTATGTTTTCCCTGTCACTGGTCAATGATCTCACATTTGTCTCAGCTCCGAAGAACATCAGAAAGTGGACTATGTGGGAATTCATGATAAGATTTGCTCTCTGCTTATCCCCCTCCGAACCCCACTCCCTCTAGTATCTAGTGAGGAGGAACGACGGCACAGANACACACACACACACAGACATGGACACAGACACGCACGCACAAACACACATACATACACACATACACACACACACACACACACGTCACACACACACACAGACAAAAACACACGTACACACACAAACACACGTATACACTCGTACTCACAGAAGCAGATGATCGACATGACTCGGACAGAAGGATCAAAGCTCCTATTTGAGGGAGCTCACGAAGCTGCAGTACCCGCTGCCCTTCAAGCTCTTCGCTTCAGGTACGCTGTAATATGTTACCCCATGTAATGTTATTGGTATTGAGTATTTCAATATTACTTCAATAACTCCCTGCTGTCGCCACTTTAATTGACTGTGTGATCCATTCAGTATGATTTGTCACGCTAACTGACCCCTGTCTCAGCATTGCAGTTTATGGGCTGAGCAGTGTCGAGTTAGTACCAGCTTACCTTGTGCTTGGAGAAGCTAGCATAGGTTAGTAACGTAATGAACACGTGATGTACACGTGATGTACACGTGATGTATACTATAGTAGTATACACGACACACGTGATGTATACTACACTACGTGATATATACTACACAACGTGATGTATACTACACAACGTGATATATACTACACGACGTGATATATACTACACAACGTGATATTGTATACTACACAACGTGATGTATACTACACGCTATGTATACTATAACACATCATCAGGTCTAGGGCGACTTTCCCAAGCCGAGGAATATCTATCTCAAGCCAGGTGGACTGTCCTCAAGACACCAGGTTGCGATGCTTCCATCAAGAGCAAAATGTACAGGATATGCGGCCTACTACAAGCGGCAAAGGGAAATTTTGGGGAGGCATTGAAAAACTACGCAAATGATGTAAATTTACGAACTTCCTCTGATTTCAATATGTCTGATTTCAATAATGTTCGGAAATGTTGATATTTTAAAAAAGATTCGACATACCTCTCACTCAGATATACCACGCTGCTTTGGTCTGTGGTCCAAGGCATGTCAAAACATCCGGCGGCTATTTCCACATGGCGAATGTGTTCTTTAGGAAGGGGCAGACTGATGCCGCCCACAACATTTACTCTGAAGTGGTTGAAATTTGGAACAGGATGTTACAGAAAGTTGTGAAACTAGAGGAACCAGCCACTGAGTCTGCCCTCAATAGTTTTGTGGAGAAACCAAAAGATGAGAGTGAGATTTTAGGTAAGTTTGATCTTAGATTAGCAGCGAATTCCTTGAAATTGGATTTGGCAATTATGCTCGTCACAAAAGTGAACATTTCTGATGCACGCATATTTGGAACGCGCATTGTCACAACAGCGGCGCGACGCTAATTTGTCACTTTACGATGTAATTTTGACATGGAAACGAGACGCGCAGCGTGATGGTCAGATTTGCTGACTGGCATATTCCTCTGATATTCCAGGTACATTTCACACACTTTCTGCTAATTTCAGATGAAGCACAAGAGGCTGAGGCTATTCAGATGCTTCATGCAATTTACGATTTACAACAGAATAACACCAACTACGGTCCTGAAAATATGATGAAACTACTCCATACACTCGCACTACTTCATACCCATCTACTTGGATTTGTCAAGGTACTGAATAACTGAATCATGAATTCCAGACTGTTATACGCAATCTAGGATATCCTCGACTCAATGTTAACTATGGTTGGCACTAGAATCCAGGGTGATAAGATTTTCTCTCCTCAGGCACAGGAGTTTGCCCGAGACGCTCTTAATTGTGCCCGAGAGGCTGATCTAGAAGTGGACTTGTCTGGTATCCAAAGTCTCAAGACTTTCATTGACGCAAAGGCATTTTGAGGAGTCATTCGGGGTCTAAGATTGATCTTATCTGAATGCTCGAATATCGATTGAATACAAAACGATCAGAACTTTGTATATAGACAATAGACATGTAAATAGAATCAAAAACGAACAAATTGGCCACAATTCTATTCAGTTATAATACCGTTTCATAATGATGTGATACGATCTGTTCTTTAAAATACCCTTGATCTTACGTCCTTGCAAAGAAACTATATTCCTATAGCTCCCCCTCATTAGTGATGGACTGCGTACTTCACCTGCAGATAGTCCTCCAAATCGGTAACCCATGTTTGAAACTCCAGATGAGCTCTCACACTTTCCTCGACCGTCTCCTCCCACTCATCCCAACGTCTACAATCAGCAAATGAGAGCGAAGTCCCCTTCCTCCGCTGCCCTGGTACTGTAAACTTGAACAGTTTCTCCGAACCAATATCGATCTTCATGACATGTTCAACACCCGGTAGTAGTCTTATCAGGTCATCTTTCTGGCATGATCTTCCAGATTCACTTAAGTAGAACCTCTCGTATCCGTTTATTGATCCACCACGATTGAAATTCCAAATCAGAGCTGCCGTACCGAGGGTACCTTGTTCACTGTGAAGCTCCAAACCAGTTGCAATGTAAAGGAGCTTGTCAACTTCCTTCTTGGGAGTGAATTTGATGCTCAGTTTGGAGGATCTGGTGAACCCATCCAGCAATATTGTACCGTTGCTAGGGGCATCCTTCCATCGTAGCCTCGGTCGAGGACTCTTCTTGCTTCCGGTCACGAGAGCGAGAAAACTCAAAATAGTGATGATTGCAAGTATTTTCATCCTGGTCATGAATTAGGGAATTTAGCAGCGATTTGATATGAAAGGAAATGAATCTGTATCGTGCGCAAAAAAATACGACCAAATTCAAACAGGAAATAGTTTCAACTGATATGAGAGCACGTGTCGTTGAAGAAGATGAGATCAGCGTGCGAGTGTGCAATTAGGGTAGCAGTTGACCAGGTCACACATTTCCCACTCTGTGTTCAGACAGATCACATGCACCATATATAATGCAATTATTCTTATCAGTTTGTGCGGTGTCGTGTTTCGCTGCATAGCGTCATGTGAGTGTAATTATCTTTTTCACCATCACGTTCAATGGTTTGTTATCACTCTCACATTGGTTAGTCATCCCTGAACTTCATTTCGTTGCTTGAACATGGAGCAACTTGCCCTGATACTCAGCTTGCTCTCCCATCTCTGTAGTCTCGACAGCTATGAGGTTTTGCAATCCTCGGGATAGTAACACCATTACCATATTTGGTCAAATTAGAGTTGATACCGGGTCTTGTTGCAATGAGCTGATATTACCAGTGTCACATTTCTCAGAATATTTTATCAGCTGCTCCGAATATTCTGATACTTTTCTTTCCTTCCGCAAACTGTTCAAACTCTTCCAAATCCACCTATGCGACCCTCAAGATAAGAAATCGTAGAAAGAAGAATTTATATCCCGCATTCTACTCATTTTGATCTCATCCGAACTATCATTCTAGCTTAGTCTCGCGGGGACATTTACCCCTCAAGTTGGCTAACAATTGATTCTACACAGCTGTCGGTAAGTAGGAGTGAGGGGACGTGAAGAGTGGGGAGTGAGGGGACGTGAAGAGGGGGGAGTGAGTGCCTCTTTTATGGGTGATAGAATTTTTTTTACAAAATTGGTAATATCGAGGGGTGAGTTGAGTGACTGAGTGAGGTTGGGTGGTAGATTTGGGAGAGATTTCGAAAGTATCTCATTCTACAGGTGCAAAGACAAAATTGTGATTTCATGCCACGACTGAAATCTTTGTGTTCGATCTATATCAGTATGTCATGTTCTCGCAGGTGAATTCGAATGAAGCACACGGAGTAATTGTATCAGTAATTGTTGGAGTACCTTGGCAGCCCGGATAGCACCTGCCAAACAATCAAGTCGTGAGTTCCCACACTGTGACACCTGCCACCTTACATTGACACCCACATTAAATCTAATACCTACCACATGCCCCTTTTCCAATTTCACGACACTCTCTTGCAGGAATGATGGATACCACAGCAATTTTCAGTTATCTAAACATGGCTGATCAGGACACCAATACAGTCCTTGTTTTATCCAACAAATTGTATGAAAATGTCAAATACGTGAGTCCACTCCAATCATCATCATCATCAACCAAAATCCACCTTCTTCTCTAATTCCGTTTCGTGAATTCCTATGACGACTTTAGTTCAATCCTTATCCCAATCAAGCACATAATCTGAATCCAGTGAAGAACCTTTTACTTCGAGTTACATATCCTAACTCAGTACTCACTACTCAGTGAATCCTCTGTGAGTACTATACTCACTATCGCATGTTGCACAGGTATGCACAGAGCTCGCTGGAGTCGGGCTCATGTATGAACCACTGGCAACCACCCATCCTGGTTTCCTGGAGCTACTAGCTACCATGGGAATTACCATTAAGTGTTCTAACCAGGTTGGTCTGAATCGCAAATACAGTACGGGGAGAGTGACACCTTCCTGTAAATATAGATTGAGGTGGTGTCACTGAGGAATTTGATCATCTCGGGAATCATCCTCTAAAGATCCTGTTTGATTCTGGACACTCCCTCACGCACTCTCCTCAGGAAGTTCTTGGCGAGGTGCCAGCTCAGTGTCGTGACAGTGTCGTGGTGGTCAGTAGTCTCATGTCACGCAAGCAGGTGACCACCGCTCTGAACCAGGGCTTCTCTCGGGTCATGGTACGGGATAGCAGTGACCTGGTGTCAATACTCGAGCATGCCTCCCATCCCCAACTAGTGTGAGTCATGTGAAATTGTATGAATACCATCGCTGAAATTTATTGAAACCGCCGGGAAACCACTTCCATTTCCTTTACACCTTTCACAGCCGCTCCTAGCCTCACATCCATTCTCATTCCTAGCCTCACATTCATCATTCCCACCTTGATATGATCCAAATCTCCAAGGATTGCAGCCGATGGGCCAGGGACCGAGGCCATGATTCGAGAAGCTAAACTTGTCACGCTCAGCATGTACTTTGGCGGAGAGCTGAGGAGTGAAAGTGATGTGGTGCGTGTTGGCGATCTGATCCACTCTCTGTTAGATACAGCTAAACATCACGGGGCAGAGATCAGGGACATAAGTATCGGAGTTATAGATGGTTAGTTTGGAGACATAGCTGGTAACATTGATCAGTGTTTATCACATTGTGGGTGGGGTCTTATCTCACTGACATTGTGTTGCCATAGTGAGTGAAAAGACACGTTGTGTTGCTATGGTGATGAGTGAAAACTCTTCTCAGATGTTGCTGATGTTGCTCGTCTCAAGGACCCAATTCACGCTCTAATGGAGACGCTACCTTCCGACATTTCCATAACTGTGGAGATGGGACAGAGTGTCATTGCATCTGCCATTATTCTCGCCACCAAGATCACGGGGAAAACTCACGTGGTTTGTGGATGCTCCGGCCCAATCTCAGTCAGATTCGTCCAGAATCCCTCCTCCTCCCAATCTCCCCCATTTCAAACCTACTTTAAAATGTTAACAAGAAATTTCACCCCGATTCAACACTTCTTCACGCTGGTATAATTATCAGGACGGTGTGACAGTGTACGAGGTCGACATGTCCATGTTCTGTGAGTTTGCTGGCTATGACGGGAGTAACGGGTTTAGAATCGTGACACAGGGGCAGGGCACACAGGCGACTCCGTCTAGAGTGTTGGGTGAGTTGCCATGGCAACATGCCTTATGTATAGCAGCTGACCCCTTTACTGACCCCTTGTGCAAACTTTTATACAAGTTTTATGGAACACTTGGTGACACCTAACACCTAGTGACACCTTAAACCTGGTGACACCTAAAACCTGGTGTCACCTAACACCTGATGTCGCAGGAAACACTGGTGACAGTGATGACGTCATATTCACCGGTTCCCTACACGATCTGGGGGAGGAAGACTGGATACTCCTGGTTAACGCTGGCATGGCGGATTGTAGGGACTTTGAACTTGTACTTCTCGATAGCAACTACAGGTATCGAGTATCCGCAGTTTCATTCATCATACTCAAATTTGATCTTAAGGATAATATGTTAGCAGCGATGAGAAAGTTGTACGAAATATTTCCTTGTGTTTGAAAATACCCCCTCAGGACTCTCAAAGCTGTGAAACCTATGCTGACTCTCCACGAGGCTCATGCCTTAGAATCGCCAGACCTTCTTGGAGCTACTATTCGTGTCACAGCTTAGCTTTCCTGCCAAAAATATACCGAGCAACAAATCTATATTGCTCAAAATCTGAACACAGTCCTCATAGTCATTTCGAAGACAAGGCTTATTTCATAACGAATTGTTTTGGAAGAGATAAAAATTGATTGATGTTCGTTGAATAAAAATAGACAATTACCTGCTAATGCTATGATAATTTTTCAATCGCTGTGGTATCCTGAACTCAAGACTTGATTTCTCCGACAGACTTTACAAATAGACTTTGAAAATAGTGCCAATTGTGATTTTAGACCATTTTAGGCGATGATTTATTTTGCTGAAATGATCCCATTGAACTTAATGCTTGCTGATTTCTAGTTTTGTCAGTGATTTCAAATTGTGATTTTTAAAATTAATGCACAATCGAATTTTCAACTTTTACAGCTAAATTTCCCAAAAGGGTCTGTGACGTAATAATCGACATTCCAAACGCTGCAATATATTTCTCGAAAACATTTTATATGTTACCTGTGATGTTGCTCTAAATTCTAAAATCAAAGCCCGTTGTCTCCCTTCAAAAGCTCCGTTGACTTTTAAAAGAAACTTTTGGAATCACAGTTTCCCGTTTCCGAACCACGCCCAATTTTCACAATCCCATACTTACCTTACTCACTCTATTCATAGGATATCATGTACAAGGTGGGAAAGTGCAATCATGTTGAAAACTATGGAATCAGCCGAAAATACTCGCGACTCATTCGATTACACTGCTTACCACTGAAGACGGGATAGGGGGTAGGAGGGGGAAGCAGCAATGTCATCATCAGCGGATAATCAGGTAATGCGATTTGAAAGTTTTGATTCACACAAGTATAGACATCACAATTCGATTACCCTCCCTCTCTCGACCGGCTGCTTATTATTGTCCTTGTGTAAACAATCCGGGGTGCATTGGAATTCCCCGTGACAAGATCACGTCCCATGATCAGCAGCCAATCACATAACTCCACCCCTGTCACATGATAGCTCCTTCACCACGTGCTCCTTTATAAAACTTTCCCATTGGCTAGAGCAACTACCACGTGTCATGGCACGCGACTGCTCCTTTCCTGGTGAATCTCGCTGTTTTTGGTTCCGATTTATCAGCTGCATCGATCATCCTTTTAGAAGAAAATATACAGAACAGTGCTTCGCTTCTACGCGCATGCAACCTCAGCTTCCTTCAACTATATATTTCGTACGCTTGCCAGTAGTGATTGTCGTCGGAAACACCATGGCTCATCACAACATGAGTTTCCTTGAGCAAATGAGGGACGATTGCTATCCTCCTTGTATTGTTGGTATGTGATACTCCTCCCCTAGTAATTGTTATTATTACCTTACCATGCTGTGAGATACACTGAAAGTATCACATTCTTTCACATAATGAGATCTATGTCAACAAACACACACACACACATGCATATTCCGTGTATTGGTAACTGATCCGGCTCTTGCCTGTGGTAAAAGATAATGATGTATCACTTGCCAATCCCGCTGACTCCAATCCTACTCAGCCCTGTATATCAAACATATATCGTCTGATTTCATTTCCTCTGTTGCTTGCCCTGTAGCAGGCGCATCATATAACTCTAGAAAATATAGCCTGGCCGTGGGTCTGTGACTGAAGTACGTTCCCAACGTGTGTCCAACTTCAGAACCATTTCTAGCCACTTTATCATCGAATCATTGGAAGGAAATGTGGCTTGAGTTTGACATCTGGATGTTGATACTTGATGCACACTCACCTCAACACAATTTCAGATGAAGGGAGTGGTGGTGCGAAGGCCGGGACACAACTGCACCACATCCGGACATGCGAGACACACCATCCAACAGACATGATGGCGCCTAGTCACGTGGTGCACACTCCTCCCCACCAACATCACGCAGCCGCAGCACGTGTAAATCACACAGTAGATGACACAGCAGCACGTGTAAATTCCACATCAATACAATCAGTAGATATCACAAAAAGTCACGGGAGGAGTCAAGAGATACCACGTGACTCAAAAGATCCTCAAATGCAAGAATTGTTACATATACCTCACGGATGTGATAATTTCAGACAAGTTTTCCCCACGGATTCGTTTACAGAAGCTCAGTTCGGTGAGAACTTAGCTTATGACCAAATCACAAATGTTAATCTGTGTAAGTGTTTTTCAAAACTAATTATTGTAACTGAATCTGGAAATTTCATGCTTTTCCAATTCTCCCGTCAGAGTTTGTGCTGAAGGAGGTAGAAGCTAGGGGAGACATGGCTGTCCTGGATCGCTTCATCAGCTCAATACCGTCTCACACACAACGTATATACGTGGGCAATGAGTACCTCATGTCAGCTAGAGCTCTTGTCAAGTTTAGCAAGGGGGAGTTTAGAGAACTGTACAACATCCTCCAGGATACTCAGGTGAGTTTGTCTATCTCAGCATAGTTTTGCTATGAATCTAGGATATCTTTGAGTTCAAGATTTCTAATTTGGACTATGTATGCCCCCTCAATTTATTGAATTGAAGAAAATAAGTTGAGATATTCCAATCGACCGCGAAATA
Source organism: Beroe ovata (assembly GCA_946803715.1). Classification (NCBI taxonomy): domain Eukaryota; kingdom Metazoa; phylum Ctenophora; class Nuda; order Beroida; family Beroidae; genus Beroe; species Beroe ovata. The sequence goes on along the minus strand of CAMPET010000001.1, from coordinate 644,489 downwards.
CCGAACCCTGCCGTTGCAGTTTTCCAAAGTTTCCCGAGCCCCTCTACAGCAAATGTGGCACAATGCCCACTACAAGGAAGCAGAGAGACTCCGGGGCAGACCGCTAGGGGCGGTTGATAAGTACAGAGTACGGAAAAAATACCCGCTCCCCAAGAGCATATGGGATGGCTCACAGAATAATCACTGCTTCAAAGGTAATTGTGGTGCTTCGTATATAGAAAATGTTTTCCTGTAGTTTCGGCCAACTAATAATTTCATGAACAACACAAGAAATCAGACAAATTTCACGTTTCTTTGGTATGTGCTGGTTCTAAAACCTCCTAACTTCAGCCTATGTTACAGAGAAAGCTCGCTCCATTCTCAGAGACTGGTATGTACAGAACCCGTACCCGTCTCCCAACATAAAGAGAGATCTTGCGGAGGCTGCTGGACTCACTCCAACACAGGTGAGGGTGGTGTCAGGTAGTGGTGTCAGGAAGTGGTGTCAAGTAGTGTATCAGGTAGTGGTGTAAGAGGTAGTGGTGTAAGGGTGTGGTGTCAAGTAGTGGTATCAGTGGTGTCAGTGG
>CAMPET010000001.1:622937-643497 GCA_946803715.1 Beroe ovata | reverse complement strand
CACACACACACACACACACACACACACACACAAACACTTACTCCTGACATTGAAACTTCCCTGTTACCATTGATCCGCTCCTCCTCACAGGAAATCCATACAATCACTCGCCCCTGGTGGACTCAGACCATTCTCTGAAGCAAGTCCTAACATGACTCTGACCACAACCATGGTAACAGATAACCATGGCAACAACACCAGTTTACCCCCCAGAGTGACACCAGTCACACTCATCGCTCCCAAACCGCGTGTTAACGGGGTACAGCTCATCAACGGGGGAACATCATGGGGGAGTGGAGGTGAGGTAGTCATGTTCCACCACTCACTCTGTCATAGTAGGACATGGAACCCTGAAAGTTCAATCTTATAGGTAGTAGGGGATGGAAAATTTTCGCCCGGTAAACACCTGCAAGATCATGATCAAGTAGGGCTTCCTACTTACTATTCCAGTGTTTCTAACTGATGTATTTGCTCATTTCAGTCGGCCCAGTGAAGATAGAACCGATACCCGATCCGCCACCCAACTCCTACAGCTCTATCCCTGAAATGCAGATAACACAGCGATCCCTAGATCCCCCTCTCATCCCACTCCCAACTCACGCGATACATCCCAATTCCTGCACATCATCGCCGCATTTATCTCCACAACACGCGTTGCTCAGCAACGCAGTGACGTCATCAGCACACTCCCACGCGTTACACAGCAACGCAGTGACGTCATCAGGACACGCGTTACCTACCTCGTTACTAAGCAACGTGACTGCTACTCTGCAAGCATTTCCCACTTTCGCATCTCCCCAGAACTTTGCCTCTCACCCGCACATTTGTGTTGATATCCACACAAGGAATTCAGGCTGACAGCTGAGGCTGAACGGTAAACTTTTGATTTAGGATTTTTAGATATTTCTCAAGCCAGCAAAAACAATAGTGCCAGTTGACAAAATAAGTCAAGATTGAAAATCCATAAAATCAATGAAATCATAAAATAAAATGTGGGCGAAATCAGGCGAATTGGCGACAAATTTGTGTGAGAATTAAAATCAAGCAATTTCTGAAAAGTCAATCAATATCCGGCATGCTGTGAGCGACAATCAATTTCATACGAATTGTAAAATCAGCGTACTTTTCAAGTGGCTCCTATCGCAAAGTTCATCCGTTAATCCGTGAAATTATTATTCAAAATCCTGAACCCAGTGATTCTCGGTCTCATCGATTCTAGTCCAGAATCAGTCCAATTTTGCGTGGTCACGTGTGTTGATCCACTCCTCACTATCAACCCCTCTCGCGTATCTGTCTCATGAAGTCGAAGTTGTTGTGCTTGGAGTTGGCTGACAGTGGATTATACATCACTTTCTTCTGATGTTGATGGTGGTTTCCTCCTCCGGGTTTAAATGCTGATCTCTCCTTCTCCGTCTCATTTCCAGCGTCCTGGTTTTGGAGTTCGTCCAAATAATTGGTGAAATCATAATAATCAGTGTTTGGTACGAGTCATTTTCAAATTCAATCATACTCCCTGTGACTATGCTGCATTGCTGTGTACTATGATAAGTGAGTGAGATCATGGGAAATGGAGGGCTTCACTCGCTCCAGCCACACACAGTTCTGTAGTGAAATTTGACGCACACGAGACGTGGTGAACATTGAGACAATTTGTCACCGGTATATGTGGAATTCGGTGTTCATTAGTCTTTGCCCGATCAATACTGGGAAACTGCGACACATGTGAGCACGGGGGATAATATATGCGTAGTACCCAATTCTGCGAGGGGGGACAAGTGGCACAGACATTTCCAATTCCCATTTATGTAATTGGAAAAATTCGCACAATCACTTATTATCATATTGGTTATATCGGTACGTGGTTGGAATGGAGTATAGTGCCACGCCCACGGCTACTATAGAAACGGCAAATGGTTGCTATGGAAATCGCATTTTACGGGTTTATACGAACCTAGAATAAATCTGTTGTCAGTCCTACTGTTTGCGTACACTGTTATAATCCTAATGGAGCCCGTTTTAGCAAAAAGCCCTTTCAATTATCATGACAAGAAACCTACTGAAGCACCTTCTATATAACTTTAGTACCTATGTAATACTACGGGTTGGTTTTATTGCGCTATGAGCAACTCGTGAGCTGGGTGATCGTTGCCTCACTCACCGAATTCTGTCCGGATCCCGGGAATTGACAATGTCGTTTCTTCTCCTGTTTTAGGTTTTTAGGATCGGTCTCTGCCACCTGCTTCTTCCACTTCATCCTCCTGTTCTGGAACCAAGTTTTTACCTGTGTAAGAATTACTGGATTATGTCCCACACATATTTCATAGTGTCTGTTTAATTTGGATATGAAGACAAGATTTTCAAGTGTTCGGTGTTGCAACTTGCTATGATAGTGATGCGGCACTTGTGTTGCTATTGTGATATGATATCTGTGTTGCTATAGTGATACGGCTACCGCACTTGTGTTGCTATAGTGATGTGTAACCCGTGTTGCTATAGTGATGTGTAACCCGTGTTGCTATAGTGATCGGATATCAGTCTTGCTATGGTACCTGTGTTTCTGAGAGTTGGAGTGAGACTGCTAGTTCCATTCTCTCTGGCACTGACAAGTACTTCTGGGCTCCAAACTGGTTTTCTAGTCCCTGTAAGACAAGCTGTAACAAATCTTATTGCCGGGAATTTTATCTGTGATCTGGTTTTTCACCAATGTGGTCCCGATGAGACATCACCCGATTATAGATTGATCAATCATTCTCTAAGTATTTCGCGATTCCAAGGAATTATGATCCATCAGAAATGCTTCTGCTAAGACAGTGAACCTATGTCTCGACAGTTTGACTGACCTGTAACTGGTCGTCTGTGAAGACGGTCCTGGCTTTTCTCCGTCTTATCTGCCGCTGCCACAGATCTGGTCTCAGATGTGGTAGTATCATGGCGGCCGCTGCCACATTGTTGTCTGGAGAAGAAGTAGTGAAAGTTAACTGTTCAGATGTAAGAGAAAATAGTGAGAAATATGTTGTTGAGAAGTGTTGTCATTGGTGGATCGGTCGTTGGAGTGAAGGTGGAAGTGACACTCTGGGTTCTCCCATGTTTCCTCGCAATTGGCTTATTTGACTCACTTTTTGCAATTTTGTACATTGTGTTGTCAAGTTGAACAGGTTGAAATGGACGATCTGTCAACTTACACTGGTTGAAATGGATGTTGTTGCTGGAAAGCACGTGGTTGTTGGCGGTTGCTTGGTGATACACGTTATATGATGGTCGTTGAGCCGTCAGCACGTTGGGAGTGAAGTTAGACGAAGTTGTGTTGTGAATCATCTGGGATAGCAGGTGTCACGGTGACACTCAGGTATCATGGCAGGTGTTACGTCACACCGGCAATTTAGAAACTATAATATTGCATCGTATTTGATCAGAAGGAGCTAATGATAAAGATAACGTCTTTTTTTCAACAGCTCGACGATAGCCACATTTTCCAATAATACCGAATGATGGTGATGGTGTTGCTGGACAGGTTCCTGATTCCTCTTGCCCCCTCCTCCATACAGCAAGTTCTCTATGGAAAATGGATTGCTTTTCTTCTTTGCATCCTGGCTCTGGGGATGTTCATACTTCCATTAATCAATTAATTGTCGAAGATTACTTTTCGAAGTAATGTTTTTTCCACATAACAAGCTCTTTATCTATTAACGGTATTATAGCACTAGCAGTGGAAAAACATGTTCAGAATGCTTATTAAGAATTCCTACCTGTAACACCATATTAAGTCCCGAAATCTTCAGTTGGCAAACAATATCTCACGACAATCGGAGGCGATGTTTCGGCAAAAACTCTGTCAATAGGACAAGTCTGTGTGAATCTAATGGAGGTTCGCGCGCGGGGCACACAGCTTATGTCTGGTCCGATTTGTCATGTGACACTGCGCAGTCACGTGAACCCTTACTTCACGTGGGGTAGATTATATGCTACTCACTCGATTATCATGTACGGACATATTGTAATTCTCCCCCCTCCTCCCAAGAGTTCTACTCATGATGGGTGCAACTCAAGTGAAGCCTTGGGACAGTACGTCTACCATCATAAATCCCAATCAGTCCTAATTCCTGACTAATAAATGCACACGCCCTTTCGTTTCAACATATTTTCATGTGTTCACTTTCAGTCCATGTCTCAGTCTGCGATAATAGAAATTCGGCGTTTAGTTTAATGTGCGCGCGCCGCGATAAGTGTTCCCCGACGACCGGCGCCACGTCCTCAAAGTGATGATGTCACGTGACGGATCACGTGACACGTCCTAATCGTTCTGATTTGCTAACATGGTCCTGATCCCCAGTATTGCGTGTCATTGTTTCAATAACTGGGCATGGTAACTTCATTAGATTCATTGAGAATGCATCAGTGCGTGCACTTGTTTCATTTCAGAATTTTAGGGCGATGCAGGGAGGATTCCTGCATACTTCATCAAACTCAAATTCGTCTGAGAACAGTTAAAAAAGTCTAGGAGTAGCTCTGAAGTCGTTCCATCAATCACTGATGTATTATGGTGTGGGGTGGCTGCAATTCATATTATCTAGACATGATGATACAACCTATGAGAGTGTGCTCCATGTGCAGCAGTTGTGCTCATTCACATTGGGCTCAACCCTCCCAGTCCCTCCATTGACACAGATCTGCCAAGAATAAACTATTTAACTATTGACTCGTGTGATTTGACACCGTCAAATCAGTTGGAAATATGCAGTTATCCTGCGAGATGTTCAATGTGATTTTTCGGCACATTTTACTTAGTGTCCTCCTCCCCCTCTCTCTCTCTCTCTCTCTCTCTCTCTCAGTCTCTGTGCCAGTGTGCCACCAGATCTAACACACAGGACACACGTGAAACCCCCAGCTATTAGTCAATTATTGTTACGAGCACTGCGGCAAAATAGCTGGCATGCCAACACAGCGTCTCCTACCCAGGGAACAGACGCTCATTTCATGGACAATTTGATGTAAATAGGGGGGACAAAACAAATTACTTCGCGGGGAAACAATATTTTCCTGTTTCGAGTGCTCGTTATGAGGAATTAAGTTACTTTTCTGATTAAAAAGGGAGCGTTATTTGAAAAGATTCGGACGCAGCGACCATGTCTAAATAGTAAAGTTAGGTTTCTAAAAGACATTGTTTCTGTAAGAGTAACCTATTCAAGAAATAACCAAATCGTAAGGTCTGCCTTGAATTTATTATTTTGAAACTCCCCCACGACTTCGCAATGAAGAAAGAGGGTTATTACCTATTTTGTCGAAAGGAAAAAGTTCCAGAAATCTTACATCTTAGAATCTGTCCATCATATTAAATTTTGAATTTGATTGAAGTTATCGAACAATAACTTTCCTCGAAAAACATCCTGATCCTTGAATTGTAAATATTCAACTCGACAGAAAAAAGTGGTTCGTATTAACTTTAGGGACGACTTTTTCATTATCTCTGAGTTAGAGTTTACATTGATATTGACAATATCAGATATTGTGTCTGAAGAGTGAAGACTCAACATAAGTTAAAGTATATGATTAATCATTGTTAATATCATTCTCTGTCACTGTGTCGATTGTGTGCTGAATTCCCGAACTGGAGGATTCTCGAATAGAAATGGGATGAAATTCCTTCAGTGACGAGTCCAGAGTCGAATATTCAATATGCATCAAATTTCATTTTGAGTCAAAATGTGAAATGACTTGCACTTGCAGTGGTTGCCAGATGTTATCTGTCCACTGTTTCTTTGTTCTTGCGCGCCTTCATCGAAGGCCGAAATCAGAAATGAATGTTGTAGGATTTCACCCTACCCTTGCTGGCGGGATTTTATCCCTGGCAATTAGGGCGTGATCGGATGAAAATCGCGCGCACCGACTGTAGGGTAAAATCCTACAAAAATGAATGATGAAGGCGCCGCGCGCAAGAAACAGTGGACAGATTGAGATATAACATCCGGCAAAAGTAATTTGCTGTGAGTGTGCTCACCTTGCACTAGCAGTTGCGCGCCTTTCATTTTATGCGGCATGCTGTGATCTAAAAGTGAAATATCGCCTGGCGACGCTAAACCCAGATGACGCGAGCCGCGAAGCGCCGAAGCGGCGAGCGTCAGCGAATAATTTGCGTTGCGCGCGCAATGAAATTCTTGACAGGGCCTACCATCGACAGCCAATAGTGAAATGTCTCAAAAAAGAGACGCGCAGCGCGCGTGGAGTATTTGGGTCACGCAGTGCGGAAATTGTTAATTTATTTTACCTGACCTCTGTTGCATGTTAGTCTGTTACTCGCGCGCGCGTTGCAGGGGCTTTTCGTGCAGTCACTCTATATTTGATTGTTCTTTTTTGTATTCATAGGACACCTTACTTCATGAAAAGATATATTTCAGAAAAGAGAGATTCTTTTCAGACATCAATCTGCAAGACCTTTTCCAACTCTGTACATGAACCCCACCAAGATCATTGATAAATAGCTTCGATTTATATTTTCTGGGATATGCATCATTGCAGCTGTAGGTGATGAGTAATCATTGATTACTGGGTAGAGAGCTACCAGCAATTGCAATCATGGTCACACTAGACCCTTTGAAAACAGGCCAAAATATACAGTTTTCTTCTTGATTTACAGTGTATTATCAGGGAGTCAAAAGTCAGTTGGTAGGGAGGGTTAACTTGAGGTTGGGAGAATGTCCAGGGNTGACTGCATCTTGCTATGGCTGCTGCTCTTCGTCTAGTAGCTATTATCTCATCACGGATGTTGCTGATGAGGGGAGATGTACAAATATCTTCCTCTGGATCTCCAGGTCTCGGACCGTTCTCAACCTGAAGTTTTCTTCTGAGTCTACCAGTTATGAACAGTAGACTTAATGCAAGGCTATCCTATCATGGTCAACCTGCATAACTTCCATTATCCAGTGATTCGATGTTGATAATCATTACAAACCATGAAATTGTAGTAATAAACCTGGGGAAATGGGATGATTGTCTCCTGCAGGTCATATTTCAGTTCAATCGCATTTTCTGGAGTCAGCTGAGTATTCCTCTTGGAGGAGGTAGAGTTTGGACTCCGCAGTGGGGAGGATGAGGAGGGGGATGTTTGGGGCTCCTGTTCCTCCAGACTCCTATCCCTGCTAAGCCTCCTCCCGCCTCGCATCTGTCAATCAGTGGTGATTATAAATAGTGCTAGTATTCTCAGAATTATTGGCATGCAATATTATGATGTATTTCACAGTGCTGTTGATAAGTGGTACCTGTATGTCATGGGTGGCAGGTGGTATTGGGGCTGTTGTCAGCATCGACATAATCTCGTAACAATCTCGACTGATTGGTGGAATTTCTGCGACCCGGCAATCTAGCTCTCTAGATTCATTATTATACACGTGCTTGAATTACTACAATATCATAACTGAGCTATGCCTCTTGTACTCAAACTAGGTGTTACTGCAGCAACTTGTGCAGGTGTCGATACAACAATAAGGCAACAAAACGGGGATTGATGCGCTATTGTCGCGGCACAAGTTGCCGTTACTGCTATCTATGTTTTGGGGTAAGCTGAAAAAAGGGGCGAGCAGAAGAAACAAGAATTTCATAACAAGAATATATAATTACAACTGGAAAATTGTACATTGCATCTCTGTATAAAACATATATCACTGCTCCCCTCCCTAATTAGAAGTGTGATCATCTGTCATATGTCATAACAGGGACTCTTGAATATGACCGTTATTGGGATCATCAGCTTTCCAGGTGTATGGAGAGAATGAATAGGACGCAAGTTTTCTCAATTATGATTTTGAAAAATGTTATGAAAGATGCAGATTTCAAAGAAACCTTTAGCTGATTTATGTTGTAAACGGCAGACTCTATAACAACAACGACAACGCAAATTCAACTATTGCAGAATATAGTGAGCCGCTCTGTCCATAATAAATTCCCTGCTTGCCAAGCTTGTAAATCATTACACGTCAGCAAATGTAGTAATAATAGCAGTGGCAGGTCAATGATTGTTGGTGAAGCTTCAGCGACTTTGCAAGTATTGATTCAGGTCGTCTACGACGTGTTATATTATGCAATTTCGTGAATACAGAGGAAGTATGAATGAGGCGAAAAAAACGATAATTGATTTTCGAAAATTAGATCATCGTGTAGTATTATTGTTGTGTCACAGGATATTTAAATTTTCACACAAAAACACTGTTTCTACTGACCCATCTTATTTTCGTGCATGATTTGACTATTTGAGAGTATAACAACGCATCAGCTTGTGATGTGTGTTTTCTAGCGTGCTGAGTACAGAGCTTACCTGATCCTTGGCACACTACCTCGGTGTGCAATCAGCTGTGTACTCGGTGTGCACTACCTCGGTGTGCACTAACTCGGTGTGCACTACCTCGGTGTGCACTACCTCGGTGTGCACTACCTCGGTGTGCACTACCTCGGTGTGCACTACCTCGGTGTGCACTACCTCGGTGTGCACTACCTCGGTGTGCACTACCTCGGTGTGCACTACCTCGGTGTGCACTACCTCGGTGTGCACTACCTCGGTGTGCACTACCTCGGTGTGCACTACCTCGGTGTGCAATCAGCTGTGTACTCGGTTATACGCACAACAGCACTGCGAAATGTAAAAACCACTACCCACCCTGGGAAGTACATCTTAGAAAGTTAGGATAGAGTCGAAAGTTAGGATAGAAAGTTAGGATAGAGTCGAATATCGTGGTTGAACGGCAAATAGCAGCTCGATTTGGACAAAACTCGGTGCTCTAAAACTAATGCAGGTCCTGCACAAGTGTATAGATTGTTGTTTATATACCCACGCTCGATAATTGTAATGGATTATTACGCGTGTATTCCGGTGTAAAATAATCCGGTGTGCAGCCGGTAAGTCTGTTTAGAGCGAATCATTACAACCACAATAATCATACACTTAGCACGGCTGAATTGAGCTGTGCACCCCAATCAACCCAATAAGCCACATTTATAGTAGTTCTCATTGAAACACATTGTATAATAGGGGATGAACTCATTGTGATGAACCATGCTCAGTTTCTTGCCGGGAGGATTTCACACTGTTATCGTACTGCAGCTGCCGATGATGTCGTTGTGAAGATGGGATCAACATTCGCCGTAATCAGAAGTAGTCGAACCACCGGGACCACTGTGTGATTGCAGCTGCCCCACTTCCACCCTGTGTGTGTGTGTGGGGAGTGATGTGGGGGGTAGACCTACATATCATACAGAGAGATAGAGGGGAGCATTGTTCTTATCGACCAGCCTCTGGGGGCAATGGGCATTCGTGGGAATTGGGAGAGAGAGGGTCGAAAGAGGGGAGGGGGAGAGGGGATATAGAAACCTCACTAGCGATAAGTATTACAAAGAGACGATATTATGTCTCTGCGTCATGAGGAATTGATCAGGGTAAGAAGATAACCATCTCGTGTAAACATATTGGTAGTTATATTGGTATTTGGTAATAGCACGTCGCATACCGGTGGAGTTGGGATGAACCTGCCATCGACTTCTCTCACCGACACAGCACTCTTACCCCTGTTCAGAATAAGTATTCATGTGGATAAATCGATCACAGCATGAATCTATTGTGTATGATTGAATAGACTGTAACCGTAAGTTGACCTAACTCCAAAGTTTCATCAGTTTTGCACGCATGCTATATGTGAAATATGTGGAACTTAGGTCGTATGAAAGTATATCAATGACCCCCAGCTGACCCCCTACTTCACCCCTATTCCCCTCTCTGCCCCGCCTACATTTTGGTGTTCCGGTAGTATTTCCCGATGGTGAAACTCTCGAGGGGCGTATCCTGCTCGAGGGGTGCGGAGTTCCTCCACAATTCCTTGTAGTGTTTCTTCCTCTTCTGTTCCCCGGCAGGACCAGTCTCACTGTTCCGCGGGAATCTGAGTGAGAGATGTAAGTTGTGCTCAAGAGTTGAAGTAGAGAGAGAGAGTTGAGACACCTTCTCACCAACTCAAGAGTTTGGAGTTGGTATACGTGCACAATATGATGTATTGAAGTATTAAGTTCTGTGGTGAACAAATATTTTGAGGTGCAGTCATTGAATAATCGAATCAATCATATAAGAAAGACAAAGGAATTTGAAGCTACACATGTTTCCTAGAGGCTAGATCAGGAACTTGTACCCAGCAGTATATTTGAAGACGGGTCGTGTTGTGTAGACCACATTCGTGTTGTAGTCTCTAGACTTCCTGCTGCAGAGGTTGGTTTTTGAGGGAGTCCTCAGTTCATCTCGCTCTTGAAATGGGAACTGTACCGAGCTGGAATAGGAGGGTTTGTAAAACCGCTTGAGAGGTCGTGGGGAGGGGAAACTCATCTTTTAGATTTCGGGAATCTCATTCGTGTTTCCGGCGAAAGAAATTTATTATAAGGAAAGGCGATTCCTGACCTAAGTTTATAAAAGTCACTGGTTGCTTGCATCACTGTCGCTTGGTCCTGTTCTGCTTCCTCTTTCACCCATCTAGCAACAAATGTCATGAAGAAAGTGAAGTGCTTCATCAATTCAACACGATAATAAGAACAATGAATATCTACCTTGATTCAGCAGGCAACCACATGTTCGATGAGTTGGAATACATTTCGCACTCTACAGTAGGTGTACTTGAATCACCCTGAATCTTGGCTAGCAATTACAGGTTATTTCTAATTATTTGTCATTCAGCAATCAGCATTCTAATTACAGCGTATTCTATTTGGTGTGAGGTCACAGTGCCAGAAAAATGATCGACGAACTACGTAGGCGGAATCTGAGCGTCTTACTTTCACCTGAACAAGTCAATTTTGTATAGAGCAACCTTGACCTAACCAAACATTTATCGAATGAATATATTTTCCGGGTTTTGTGAGGTATTAATGACTCAGGTTTTCGATGAAATGTCACAAAAGGAGCACTGAAGAACCATCGATCTGTACCGTTAGACATAAAACTAACAAAGTCCAAGGATACAAACACAAAACAATATCTCACGAGAGTTTATATGATATATTGCTTATCAAAATCCTATGTCACGACTATATAAAACGTACTACAGCAAAGCTTGCTAATGCTTGCCCCCATATTTAATTGTAACTTAGCTTACCTTATAAGTACTTAAATTAACCAACGATTACAAATGATTGTTTGATGCATGCTTCAAGCTGATCGCTGTAGCACAGAAATTAGCTCTCTTCAATATACATAGCCGGTTTTTAAATGATGTTCTCTTGTGCATTTAAATGCACGTGTGAAAATTCTACTGATCATTGATATTCAAGATGTATGTTAAGAGCTTGATGCATTATCCATCATCTGAATAATAGAAGAGATTAAAGCGATGCATATTGCATAATATTCATAGAATCATGACAGAAAAAGTGCCATTATATCATCACTTCACTCTCACATAGAATCGCGAATAACGAGCCTTGTTAGATTTGAAAGACTGTTTATATAGTATTTGCTCTAATCCTAGCAAGAGCACTAGCAGTACAAAAACCTTTCACCTAAGGATATACTGGATATGGTCAAATTTATTCTATACGTATATAGATTCTATACGTATATAGATTCTAGACGTCCTTTCGTTGCATCTAAATTGTCCCAGCGCGGAATATATTGACCTCCAAATATCAAATCTAGAGGCTCTACATCACAGGTAGGGGAAGGTTTCATCATTAGGGGGAGTATAGATGTTCAGCTGCTCATCCAGATCCAGTGTGTCAAATGGCGGTGTCTCTCCGAGCACTGTCATTAGTCTGCTGCAGACATTGTCAACTGTCCTTATTCCCGGGATTGGGAGCTTGTCCGTTTTCTTCCATTTTGAGATTATAGAGGCTGAGTCTTTCGATGTAATAAAGTATGCATCGCCATGATACGTGCTATTCTTCATACTGTCCTCAGCACGGCCAGTGGTAGAGTCTCTTATCAGATCCTTGATGTACTCTGGCATGTTGAGTCCTGCATGTTTGTAGATTGTGCTAGAAGTTTTCACGGGGTTTAGGCTCAGTTCGGTGTGCGTTACACGCAGATACCGGTCCCGCATCCATGGTACTTCATCCAGAAGTCGTATAGTCTCCAGAGCATTGGAGCAGTAGACCTGAGCTTCCCATGCGAGGATTGTCTCTGATTCTTGACGAGAGTAATTCTCATTAACTCGGAATGGGTTCCGGGATCCATCAAATCTGGCCCATCCACAGCGAGCATTCATGATTGCAATGGGGTGTCTGATGAAGTGTACCACTCTGACATCAGCATTCTGTATGCCCCTTATCAGGAGCAAGTCCCGAAGTGAGGACAGTCGGATCACCTTGACTACGGTTGTGTCGCGAGACTCGCACACCGACGTCATCAGTCTGATCCGGTCATCGTCTCTACCAACTTGTGAGTTCAATGGACACTCCCCACCCTCAAATCTCCGCGAATTCTCGTCCTCACTGCCGCATAGTCGGTATCGCTCGATGTAACCGATCCAGTTCGGGAAAACCTCGCCACACTCGAGAATCTGCTTGAAATACAACATAGCTCGATCCCGGGGTGCGTGTTGCTGAGTACAACCAGCGAGACGAGTGCTGTTACTCATCCACGACAAGTGCCCTCCGTGAAGCGGCTCAAACAAATACTGCACTGCAGGATTCTCGTCGAATATCTTCCCCAAAAACGTGCTGCCTCCGCGAAGTGACGTGAGAAGGATGATGAGACGTCTGTCGGAATTGATCGGAGCACTTAGGGCAGGGTCTGGCGTTTGGGGGAGGACACGGGGTTTCTTGACACGTAGTTTGGAGTTGTATCGAGAGAGGTTGTCCGATGATGGTTTATTGGTGGGCAAGTTCTTTGTTGAGAAGTAGGAGTCCAGTAGTAGGATTGAGGAGAGAAGAAGGGAAGTGAGGAGTAATTTATCCCGGACTGGGCCCATTTCTTGTTATAATTAGTGATAACTCTGCTTGAATAAACAATCGGAAAACAAATCACTCTGTGTTTTATTAAAGAGAGTAGTGCATCATCATATTATACACCGTTACCAATGACACACACGGCGACCGATTTGATGAGGATACATCGAAAACGTTGTTTGATTGAAAAATACAAACTTATATGGCAGTTTCTGATGAATTCAGCATCCTCTGACAGGGAGACCTATTTCTGGGTAGAGATACAATTGTTGTTCAAGTAATCCGTAGATAGTTGTCCCTTTGAGCGAACGTATTCGATGCCTCATGCGAACAGTGTTTGATATTCAGTATATACAGACTGAAGAGGAAAGTATGCATGAGTATAGCTCGCACTGTTCGATGGCGTGATTGTACTTTTAGGGAGATTCTTCCCTGCAGTTGGAATCAGTCAATCAAGCTTCTCTATAACAATAACCCGCTACCCTCAACCGTCAAAAGAAAAGCAATCAAGCGTACGAGGAACACGAGGTGTCTGCTCGGAGTAATTGTTGTTGAGAAGTTCTGCATGTGTGAGTCATCTTGAGGTGGATGTAACTAAAATGTTAATGCAATTTCGGGTAAACGTTGTAGTTTCCTACCTCGAAAAAGCTAGAGTTCAGATTGGTATGTCGGGTTCCTATGATTGCACATTACATCTCCTAACAGAGCTTGATAATCTGAAGCTATGCGGGGACTTTCTGTGGCCGGTTATTGACCAATTGCCATTACGTGACAGGCGGGATAGTCCTATGCAGCTTCTCTGATTTCAGATTGTGTCCGACGTTTTTGTATCGCGCGAAGAAGAATTTTGCATTATCATATGCGCGCGCGCACACGGGCTCAAAGCGCGCAGTACAAGCCTGAGCATTGCACGTGAAGTGGCGAGGGCCGAACCAGAATCACCTGTTGATGGTAGAAATGAAACACCCGCATTACTGAATATAATATCATACTAGTTCATAAGATAATGTATAGTAGGGACACCACCCTTCACTTAGGCACACTGAAACCGAAACGAAATCCTCGTAACAATTCAGCGCAGTAACTATTAATAATTAAGCCGTGATTATCGTTACCCTAATACAAGATCTGGTGTTGTGCAGTTCCTAACTTGTTAATAAATTAGTAGAAAATAAAGCTACAGAAAATAAACAAAGATAATCAGATGTAGAACCGGTGAGAATGAATGAACTGGAATTCGTATCTTGATGATTTTGTCCCGCGAAAATGAACTGTAATTGTGAAGCGGATCAATCCCATGTCACATGATCAGTGAAAAAGGGGGAGGGGGGAGGTTGAATATTACCATACACAGACACTGTGATAACAAGTACATGGGAATAGTGGAGAACTGATCAAGTGACACGAAAAACAATCCAGTGACCCAATGAATATGGCGTGTATCTACAACTATATAGCCTCGCAAAAACATCCGGAAACACAAAGCAGTATGATAACTCACAGCGTCAACAATGAGAAAAAATAGGACGAGAAATGGTTGTGTGTGTCGATCAGCGTAATATCTTACTCTAGCAAATAGCACTATAAACGAATGCTTGAACTTTTTAATAAACACGATCAAGGAAGTGTCACGCGATCATCGATAATTCTTAAAATTATTCATCCGGGATTTAATTTGAAGGTACAATTTTAAAATTTTTGCGTAAAACGTAAATGCGGTTTTATAAAACAGTGCATCACTTTCTCTCATTCTTCTCACTATTATTAAGTCCTCTTTATATGGAGTTCTAAAAATTGAGTTCTTCTTCGTCTCGGTCTCCCTTCTTCATAATTGATATGTGATTGAAGAGCTAAGCGTAGTGAGGGTTAGTAGTATGTTTCTCTTTCCACCCATCCTGAAAAAACGGGTTGTTTGAGGGTTGCTTCGAGGGTACAGGTTGCTATGAAATTCGCCGAAGGTAGATAGAAGTTGGAACGAATTGTGGCTAAAACCAGAATATTTCAGATGTTCAGCACATAGCGTGTTTTTCAATTGAGCAATGAGCACATCCCATCTTACCTCCTGGNGATCGTCGTCAGCAGGGATGGTTCCCAGCAGGAAGTCAGGAAATAGCGAGGGTCTATCGACTGGGACATGGTCACAAAGAAGACATTGCTTGAGCCTGTAATCAATGTGGAAAATTAGCAAATCAAAATAAAAATTCAGATGAGCAAGTATGAAACAAGTATAAAACAATAACTAAAACGCTTCTCAGATCACTCTCAAGTCATTTATAAAGCCTCATGGGTGATGAATCCTGTAGATGGCATCGCGTCCTATGAAACACCGCAGCGGGTGGTCAGAAAATGGGTTTTACAGCTTTAACTCTTGAACTAAAGGTTTTAGGCCTATAGTATGTTGACAAGTCTTATATAAACTTGCCCATTCCGCTTCTTTTGAGAGGTTATTGGACTCTGTGCTATGTTCAGAAGTCGAGATAAGGCCAAAAATCCTAAGCGGGCATGGCGCATGACTTTGGTGGCATCCTGAGACCCCTAAATATTGATCAATTCTCTTCAAACTTTGGGAATCTGCTATTGAGCAGAAACGTCACCACCAGAAAATAGGTATGGCCTGTTGCCATAAATTTTGAAAATCATGGGGCGCCATGCACACCCTAACACTTACTTGAGTGGAAACACTCTGAGAGCCTTGTCGAGACCAGGAGTGTAGCACATGAAGGCAGCGAGACAAGTCTCAAAGATGATACCAGTGTTCAGCACCCAGTTATTCATTCCTGGAGGAAGTGATAGGGGGATCAATCTATAAATAGCATCAGTGACAGCTGTATTGGAAGTAGGAGGGACTTACTCAGAAAATAGCATTTTGATCAGGTTTAAATAAACAGAAATTCTATAATCAAAGTGAGTCAATGGAATGAAGTTAGGAGGTATCGGTCTCATACCTTGCTGGAACACGGACAATTTCCTTGTTTTACAAATGATCACATCAGCCCACTGTACGATCACAATGCTCACGAAGAATGCAGAGTGACACGTGTACTCCAGTATCTTACGATCAACATACGACTGTGGGAAAATGAGTTAGTCTAGTGAAACACGTCACGAGGCAAAGTCACGGCAATGGTTTACTGAAAACATCCCCAAGACACACCGCCATGCCCCTGCCCAAAACCAAATTTTTCAAAACCAATCCTCACATTTCCCCCCGCTTATAATCTCTCTATTTCTCACCCATTGTTGTTGATAGGAATCCTCGACAGCCTGGTTGTACATGTCGTCCCATTGAGCTCTCAGTCCGATTAGATGAGACGGTCTGAACCCGTTCTCTGCCATGATGACAAAGTAGGTGAAGAACCCTGCCGTGGCTTGGATCATACCGATCTGTCCGTACGACACAGAGATCAGCCTGCGAGAGAGAGGAGTTAAAAAATGAGGACTGAGGAGAGATGTACGAGGAGGATAGAGGGGATGAGGATAGAGGGGGTGGGACCGTGATGAAGTGGTCGCTGCTGATTTGGAACATTGAGGACAGTAAAATTGGTTGAAATAGAGTCTTCCACCACTCCTATACCCACAGTTCATTCACACATTTTCACATAGTACTGGAAAGTGTACAAACAAGAAGGCCGGATTCTCCACCGTACCTCTCGTTTACTAGACGATCCTTGAGTGGGTCACGAGGCAATCTGTTCATGATGTCAGACTCTGCCTTCTCGTAGGCGAGGGATATGGCGGGCCACAGATCGGTTCCCAGATCAATGAACAGAATGGTTACGGTTCCTGGGGTTGAGGATAAGTCAGGGCAGAGAGCTCGGAGATGGTGGGTGACAGATTACGACATCGGAAGTGAGAAATATTGTGTCTGGCGTAATGAGGTGAGAAAAAAACAGCGATTGAGGCCTGAGAAGCTAACATATCGGAATAAGTTAGAAGGGTAACTATGGTACTAATACTCCAGCAATAACTCAGTATTGAATGGTGGTTTTCTCTTACCCAGAGGAAGAGGGATGGACAGCATGATGAAGAAGAGGAAGGGGGAGATTTCAGGAATGTTGGAGGTCAGAGTGTACGCGATGGACTTCTTCAAGTTGTCGAAAATCAGACGACCCTCTTCCACACCGGTTACAATAGAGGCAAAGTTGTCGTCAAGCAGAATCATGTCAGCAGCCTCTTTGGAGACGTCAGAACCAGCTATACCCATAGCAATACCTGAGGAAAAGCCGGATTAACAACTAACTGATTAGTTAATAGATTTGGAGCTTTATAATGCTGCTAATTACAGCCAAATCCAAAACGTAGTCCCGGCTAAACCCAAGGGGCAAGGAGTCCATACTCTCAACGACATGAAAAACAACGGTATATCACGTACCGATATCAGCTTTCTTGAGGGCAGGTGAATCGTTGACACCATCCCCGGTGACAGCCACAATCTGTCCAGCACGCTGGAATGCCTCCACAATGATCAGTTTCTGTTGGGGCGATGTTCGGGCAAACACTATTTCCCTGTGGGGAGTATGAGAGTGGTCAGGTAACATGAACTATAGGTGATGGTTAACAATGGTCACCAAAGTTTAAAACTTCTCTTCAAGATTATGACGCGTTGCACAGAAGTAAGTAAATCTTGGCGATACCAAAAATAACTTACTCGTGATTTTGGAGAAGAACATCGAGGTCCTCAGCCTCCATTTCCTTGAGTTTGGAACCGTGAACCACGGCAGCGTTTACATCCTTATCCTGGACGTGCTCAACAGGGATGCCTGCGCAGGGGAGGGGTGTGTGAGAGTGAACGTGTGTGAAATTAGGGTAATTACTGGGTAATTAGTGTGATGCGTCAGTCTTGCTAACACAAACTAACAAGAATGTCGATATTATATTAGTTGAGATTTTTATGAGTGACAACACTCCCAAAGTCCCACATTTGTGACAACACTTGGCGACAAACTAATCCGACCTTTCTCCTTGGCCACGTCATCGACAGTCTTGGATTCCTTCCCGATGATTCCCACAGTTCTCGCAATAGCTGCAGCTGTAATGGGATGATCGCCGGTAACCATGATGACCTTGATGCCGGCAGATTTGCACTTTCCGACAGCCTCAGGCACGCTGGGTCGAGGAGGATCAATCANTTTTTTTTTTTTTTTTTTTTTTTTTTTTTTTTTTTTTTTTTTTTTTTTTTTTTTTTTTTGCGATTCTTTTGACCTTTTTTTTATTTTTTGTGTTTGTGTTTGTGTGTGTGTGTGTGTGTGTGTGTGAGGAACTGCGTGTTAAACTGATGAATGGTTAGAGCTGCTGTCAGTGGATATTTTAACATGCCCACAAACATGCCCACACACATAATCTGCATAATTTGAATACCACGGTTCCTATACGGAATATGCGTGGGAAGTTGGAACAGTGTCAGCACATACAGTACTGAGTGTTGATCGACAGGTCGCTAAAAACAATCAAATCCAACGAAGGTCTCTCACTAAGAACGGGACAGATTTTGTATCCAACCCATTAACTAAAACTATGACGATTACCATGGTAACTTCAACCAATTACAACTCATTAACTCACCTTCTTCATTGTTAAACTCGTAGTTCCCCACTGGGTACTCCTTAGGATCCAGGAATCGGTGACAGAAGCCGAGAACTCTCTCTCCCATGCCTCCTAGCTCCATATAGGAATCGTTGAAGTTCGTTCTGTATTCACTGTAAAGGAGGGGGAAGATGTTAGGGCATTAATGGGAGAAGAGGGGGGCGTTGGTAGAAATTTAGAAGGCCAAAATTGGTTTACGTCGTCTTGATTTGCATTACTACGATTACAGGGTCATGCAATTGCGGTTCGTGACACATTTGTTCTCCCATACACTCTCCAATGACGGCCATTAACACACTGACAGTGTGCATAATGTGCATAATGCACATAGGTGTACTAACCTATCAGCAGGCATATCCTTAACTTCCCCATCAATGAGGATTGAGCTACATCTATCCAGTATCCGTTCTGGAGCTCCCTTCATGACGAGCAGATGTTGCTCTCTGTCAGGCATCACATGGACAGACACCTGAGATAGATTATAGTATACAGTTCATTCCAGATTGCTCCCGGATTTATCTGGCAGAGCACTTTTTGCAATTGGATTCCTTCTGAACTTGTAATACGGTAACTCAATATTTCCATTGATGAGACACGATCCTACAGCGATAAGTTGCTAACTGTTTATCACCAAAGTACAGAACTTTCAAAAAGTACCCATGTTTAGTACGAGTACAATAACTGCACCTGATATTTGTTGGTAGAGTTGAATGGAATTTCCACGACTTTTTCGTGTTGTTCTCTGACTGACTCAGTTGTTTTACCATCTTCTTTCCAGACAAGTTCGACACATTTGAGAAGAGCACTTTCCGAAGCATCACCCTTACAGTCCCTGACAGGAGACATAGCGTTAGCGCATTTCATGAGTTGGAATATTGCCAGAATTATTGTTCCCGCTCAGCCGCAGGGGCTACGTACTTACTACTTAGTTCGATAGAACACTCGTCAGAGAGACAGAGACTTACAATATAGTATGTGCGTGGTATAGTAACGGAAATTTTAGCACGCCGTACGTTTTGATAAGTAAAGTTAATACAATCTACGATAGTTAAATTATTATATTCAACTTGACTAATGAAAATATCTGCGCACGCACCGCGCGCCTTTTAAAATGCGGAAAATTTCAAGAAATCTGGGATTTGGACAAGACAAAATGCTTCGCGCGCGCTCACCATGCAGATGGTATGAGTGCTATGTTCGGGGTTTGCGTCGCCGCAACACTTTCACAGGATGGCGTCTGTTTCCCATCATATAGCAGAGGTTATGTGTACAGATGTATTGAAACACTAGTGGGTTGCTGTAGAACAATGGTCTGTGTTTAATTATTCAGTGAGATGTTTTGACTTGGGTAGTCGTTGATTATCATTCATCAGAAGAGACTTTCTTATCAAAATTAGAGTGTTTAAAAGTAAGGGGTAGAATTTTAATTTCTCGCATATTCACAACATGGTCTTATCAAGGAAATATCGCAAATTACAAATTATCAAGGGGAAATTTGATATACCAAATTTTCTCATTAGGTTTGATTAGGGAACCCTAAATGTGTTTTGATTATCGAACCTCTCTTCAGATTGAGGTTTCAAATTCGCAAAAATAACAAGTTTTAAGGCTTCATTATTACAGCACAGGTTGGCACTACAGAATCAGTAGGCATGTCTGATTAAATGGCAAAATAAAGAATTTGAGAGTAACTCAAAATAATGTGACAGTTACCGTCCAAAATCTGTCAACACTACATGATGGGCTATTAACACCACTGATTAGACTGTAAACATAATTGCTAACACTGCTTACAGTCACAGTAACGACAAAGTTACCTCCCACTGTTCGTATCCACTGTTACCACAACAAACTGTTACCACTACTCAATGTTACCACTACTAACTGTTACCACTAGTAACTGCTACCACTACTCACTGTTACCACTTCTAACTATTACCACTACTAACTGTTACCACTACTAACTGTTACCTGTTCTAACTGTTACCATTACTGTTACCACTATTGACTGCTACCACTACTAACTGTTATCACTCCTAACTGTTACCACTACTAACTGTTTCCACTTCTCACT
>CAMPET010000001.1:571359-598650 GCA_946803715.1 Beroe ovata | reverse complement strand
CCCCCCCGCCATCTTTTCTTTTTTTGAGCGCGCTTCTCCGGTGGTGTCCGTGGTGTTTTGTGTGTGGTTGTGGGTTGTGTGTGTGTGTGTGTGTGTGTGTGTGGGAATCACTGACTCACTCTCTCTCACAATCATTCCATCAGGGTAAAGACAGTCCAGGGTCCAAATCATCGCCAGCAACAAAGCAACCTACTGATACGCAACCAAGCCTCCCTGTTGCTAAGCAACCCATAACAGTTCCCAAGCAACCTGTCATCAAACAGTCATCTAACCCATCTCTGACAGTTCACGCCAATACAATATCTACTCCAAGAAGAACATCGCAGCCAGCTGTAAGTTCGCTCAGCCAATCACATAGCAGCATGCAATGTTCCATGACCCTGACTTAAGACCAGGTTATCTCAATTTCCCTTCAGATTAGAACGAATCATTCTGCTGGATCTGTGAAAAGACAACCCCCGAAAGGTAGTTTTCAATGATTTTATATATTGATAGATCTGTCTTCTTCGCTTCTTATTGGCCTCATGAAGAAGCAACCGTGCGAATGACTTTATCCAATCTACTGATCGCCTACCCTCATCAGAAATCACTGTCCCGCTGCCAGCCATGGCTGATCGTGACAGATCGGCGACCACTATTGGGATGTCGACCCCTCCATCAGTCACAGTGATGCACGAGAGGGGGAAAGAGGAGAATGACGAGGAGGGGGGATTCACGGCAGACTTGGCGGATATACTGCTCTTCGACCCCAGTGAGTTTGTCAGGTGGTGTGGACACACACACACACGCACTGTGTACTGTACGGTGGTCGACACGCGCTGCGTTGTCACTGTAGTAAGGGGGATACTCTGTGGGGGGGGAAACGCATGATTTACCAGAACTATCAATAATGTTCTGGTATCTCTCCCTCACCTCATTGTCACCTGTGAGAAAACTTGTTCCCAAGCTACCGCCCCCCCCCAGACGAGATGACAAGTCAGCATGAGCAAAGGAGACGAGCAGCCACTGAGCGGACACCAACTCATAATCTACTCGATGAGTTTGACCCCCTTCACCCCATATTCAAGGTAGTGCACGCCCCCATGTTACTTGAATACTATCAATCATACTGTTTATTATGTAAGAGTTGAGATGGCTTTGCTGCCATTATACTATTATTATTATCATTAACCTTCTTCTGATCATACGCGCAGATGATGCTCTTTGCCAAAATCAAGATTCTCCTCAATGCCAAGCATTGCTCACTATAATTGAGGTTTCCATAATATTGTCTACGATTTAACTCTTAGTGATATTCTCCTCAGACGATGCAATTCGATGACGATTTCAAACCACCTGAACTGGACGATTCCAATGACCAGCAGGGTGTTACCATGGCAACCAGTAATTTCCATGGTAACATGGCCTCCACATTCACCCAATTCTCGAACACAAACCCCTTCGCTTCGCAACCCGGACCCTCGCTAGACGATTTCGACTCGTTTGCAGCGAATCGTATCGGTCAGAGATGATCGGGAGAGTGAGAGTTGTCTACACAATAGTGAGCACTGATTTGTGGACACTGATTTGTGGACACTGATTTGTGGACACTGATTTGTAGACACTGATTTGTGGGTACTGATTTGTGGGCACTGATTTGTGGACACTGATTTGTAGACACTGAAGGATTTGTGGACTAGTGAGAGATTTGTGGATTAGTGAAGGATTTGTGGACTAGTCAAGGATAATGGGAGTGTATTTTAACTTTGAACAGGATGGAGCGTGGAGCTCAATTATTGTGGGATTTTGTACAGATCATATGATATGATCAGTGGACTATTAACTGCTATATTAACTGCCATTCAGGAGATTCAGGTTAACCTATGATAACCGTGTTGACATTTTTCATTGATTATGACCTTCATTCATATCATATGACATTTCATGTGGCCTATTTCTAGCGATGATAAACAATTCTATGCGTTAAAGCATTGAAAATTTGAGAGAAAAGAGCTAGAGTTCAAGTTGAATCACGACCGATGATGTTCATTCGTTTTTTATCGAAATCGATATTAACTAGTCTATGCTGATACAACCATAATTTCAATGTTTATATCGGCCATTCAGCCACAATTAATATAATGTACAGATTGTAGAAAAGTGAAGATCTATAATATGGCGTTGGAAGATGGATTAAGTTGGTATTAGGATTATTGAGTTGACCTTCACACTATTGACTATTTTTCAAAATGGGAACTGTGTGAAAACTGTGTATTGATTATTTAACTAGCAGCTAGTAGCTGTGTACAGTAGCTATGTACACTGTTCGACTGGATATAGCTGCCTGTTCGCTGGTTTCAATGTTATCAATTTGAATAAAATCGATTGAATCTGATTTAATCAATGTTAGTACTAACATGCGTGATATATTTGTGCAGAAAATGACAAAAAGAGGTTTCGGCGAGGTTTGAACTCGCGACCTTCTGCGTGTGAAGCAGACGTGATAACCACTACACCACGAAACCTTAATGACGAATCAATTGTAAAGTTTATATTCTGTTAGATAAAGAGCAAAAAATTCCCACTGGACGGGTTTTCTAGTAATGAAATAATGAATGATTGAATAAAGTAGTGTTGTAAAGTTAAAATGATAATAGTGTTGTAAAGTTAAAATAATGAATAGTACCGAGCTTTATCATTCTGCATTACCGCACACCCCATTAAACCTAACAGTTGGAAATTTGGTTTAATCAAGAAAACAATTCGTTTCTCTGAACTCCAGTTATATAATTTGATTCTCTGGTTAAGCATACAAAATCGTATGAAATTAATTATTTAGAAGGTTTCGTGGTGTAGTGGTTATCACGTCTGCTTCACACGCAGAAGGTCGCGAGTTCGAACCTCGCCGAAACCTCTTTTCTCAAATTTCTTAGAATTCCTGTAATGTGAATTTGCACATATTTGGTTGCGCATGATTAAAATTTTTCCCAAAATATAATCATCGAGATCTCTTTCTTTCTCCCATGCCATAATACGAGTGAAACCGAACAAAATATCGAGGTTCGACCGGGTTTTGAACCCGGGACCTTCTGCGTGTTAAGCAGATGTGATAACCACTACACCATCGAACCGACAACAATGTTATAATCCAAGAGTATCATAACAAAAATTGTATTGGGTATTTCCATTCAGAACGGGATGCTGCTGCTCTTCTTATTCAATGATTGCCACACAAGAAAGAATTATCTAAACTGTTATTCATATTGATCAGCTGTAGGTCTACAGCTTAAAGCCTCTAGGGCAGCCCTAGTAGGGCTGGCCCATGTTTTGTCAACTGTTTCGCGCTCGAGCTAATCCAAATTTGATCAATATGTATACAATGCGAGGAATGCGTTTGTTTAAGTCGTTTATGAGCATCAAATCGAATCGACTATAGTCGTACGATTCGATTTGATGCTCATATAGCGGTAAGTTAGCGAAAATTGCTTGCAGAGACAATTTTCCTTGTGTTGTGTGCAGTGTTTCGAAATTTCAAAACTCTTGAAATAGAACTGGAACTAGCTCCAGTGGCACAATCGGTTAGCGCGTCGTACTTATAAGCAGTACAGGCTTAGCAATGCGAAGGTTGAGAGTTCGAGCCTCTCCTGGAGCACTCATTTTATTATCTTCACGGCTAATGAGCGACGGAATTCAGAGAGGCCATACACTTTTGCCGAATCCGTGCAACTATCACAGTGATAGGGCATGATGAATAAATATCTTGCATGTAACGCACGCGCGTGCGCAATTTAATTGCGCAGTGCGCGCTGAAAAATACCATTCTATCAAAGAAAGGTGTTTCAGCGCGTCACGAATTCTGATATTCCTAGCTGTGACCGGCCCTCAATCGACAAAAATGGGCCATAACTTGACCAGGCAGCAGACAAGACCCACAACAAATGAATCGACTCTAATTAGTGAAATAAATTAAAAACAAAAAACCACAGTATATGAACTCAGTATCAAATAATAATGCACCACAGACAGAATGCTTCTATCCTTTGATTCGTGATATTCTATGAAACATTTCCTCGCGTTTCACACTGTTTTAGAGATTTCTCCAAGACGTACGCATCGGCAGGTTCTATCCGTTTGTAATACTCTTCCTTAGTGTCGATCACCTTGAAGCCGAACTTGTCGTAGAATTCCAGAGCTTCATTGTTGCTAACCTGAACATGCCTGTGGGGAATAATAAGAGTTTCTAACTGAGGCAGGTTTCAGTTTGTGCCCATGTAGTCCTACAATGAAGAATCGATGATAGGTTTTTCATTGTTTCACCATGAACGTGTGATCAAGTAGAAATGATAACTCACAAGAATACAGCGTCGTATAATCCATCCTCTTTTGCAATTTTCATAACATGATCCAATAGCTTCTTCCCTGCGTTGAATATTTGAGTGAATTTGAGTGACTTTGTATGTATAAGTGATATTGTAATTTGTACACGATTGTGTAGACATGATCGGTGTTTAGGTGGTGGAAACAAAAAGATGCACACTTTACAGTGAAGACTGCTCAAAACACTCCTTTCTGTGTATTGTGTAAGCAGCTTTCACTGTAGGGTGCTAACCTTTTTCTTTCAACCGTTACGTTTGCATTATTATGCACATGCGGGTCTAAGTTTAAAATTGCAATGTACAATTCAGCCACCAGAATAATATATCAGGATTGAACCTACCTACTCCACATCGTCTATAAGGTGCAAGACACCCCAAGGTCATGATATACAGTTTCCTTGATCCATCCTGTACATCAGTTCTACAACACACCGCCCCAACAACAATATCGTTGAAAAATGCTGCAAAGAATGACGGATGTAAACTTATAAATAGGGGTGGTAACTTATAAATATTGACCGAATCTATAATAATTGGAAAGGAGCAAGAGGCACATTTTGAGAAATCATTTGACAGCTATTGCACAATGAGGGAACAGCCAATAAATGTATGAGCATTGGGATTTCAGATTGTGGGATATATCATGTGAATAGCTCAATCTCAAACCTAGTTTAGCTAACTCTCCTACTTCGAGTACATCCTTATAAAACTTGTCATTGTATGTAACAGGAAACACCACTTGATTCAGTACCTTGAGCTGCCTGAAATGAAATTAAATAGCATAAATATCAAATTAACATACTGTTCAATGTTCATGTCATTTAATATCCATGCAATTGTAACATTACAATTAACAGCATGTACAATGCTTATCAAACAATGACAGGAGCCTGTTACCAATCAAAAGTCAGGAACCCTACCTTATGTTGTGTGGAGTTATATCACCAAGTTCAACCCTTGCTTGAGCAACTGGCATAACCTCCTATTCTACAATAATACCGCTGTGACACATATATAATACAGTGATATAAACCAAACATAATCAGTCCTATCATATCATCTCAGAAGCGAGGGCCACATATTGTGGAGATCCTGAAGAAGAGATTAAAATGTCTTGAAACTATCAATAGATTTTAGGTGAAAGTGTGTGGTATCATATCAGATTATCAGGCCCCTTTTTGGTTATCATAATACCTATATAGAAAGAAATTCAAGTACCTAGGAGAACGAAATTCAAGTAGGTAGGGATTACATCGAGAATATTCTGAGAATCGTTTTATTGGAGAGGGTTTAGGGTCCCAATTTTGTTCAGTGAAGTGACAGCGATTGACAATGAAAATATATATTGATAACATAACATAACATAAGATAAAATGATATATTTTTTTTCTTTTTCATTTAGTAGTTTTACTTCTATTGTATCTTGAGTTATATCTCTCACCCTTAGCTGAGTAGTTCAGTGGCCAGGAATGGTGCCCATGCCACTAAGCCACTTATTCTGGTGTATAAAATACATCATCATATTTGTATTCAGTCTATCTATGCCTATGAATAAATTCACTGGCAAACTCAAAAACTTCTGGCATAGAAAACAAAGGTCGTATGAAAGTGTCTCAATTACCCCCTACTGACCCCCCTCTGACCCCCTGGTGAACCATTGGTAATCACTTTATGACCTTATTAGGCAGTCTGGAGGGAGTTTGACCCTAAAAAGCAGACAATATGCCAGACATATATCCAAAACGCTGACATCTGCTTTTAAAAGCAGACATCATTTCAAAAAAGCCGAAGTCTGAACAGAATATCCAACTTTCACGGCACTTTATGTCACAAATATCAGACCCATTGAATTCCCAACAGAATTGTTGGTGGATGTCTGTGTGAGCGGAAGATAACCTTCCCCTCACAGTTCACACAGACATCCACCAACCTTCTGAAGGTTTGGTGTTATTAGAGGCAAAGGGAGTAAGACAAGAGGATTTAAGTGCTACGTTTAAAATAAATGACCAAACTATCCAGAATTCAAGAGAGGTTGAATTTCAAAAAAGGGGATGTCTGCTTCTTTGAGATGATGTCGGCTTTTAAAAGCAGACATCCATTTTTTGATCAATGTTTGCTTTTTTGATGAGAAAGTAGATGTCCACTTTTTAGGGTCAAACTTCCTCCAGACTGCACCTTATTTTGACCTCCCATGAGACTACTTTTCCCATTTTTGACCAGTAGGAGGTCAGTAAGGGGTCAGCAGAGGGTCAGTAGAGGGTCATTGATATACTTCTTAATTCTTAAAATCCTCTAAATATATATGCCTCTACACTCGGCATCTTCTGGGCTTGTCATAAGATAGCAAAACTGAGAAGATTTAATAGCTAAATAACTTGGTCCCTTTATTCTACTCAAAATCTGGTATGAAACTTCCCAAAAAGTCCCACTATCAGCATTGATCTTTAATTGAACAACCTATTGAAATGTCTTCTGACGATTGGTCTCAACCATGNCAATGAAGCAGCCCCAACAATTCAACAGATACGAAACGGATACGAAACGAAATGTCTCTTGAGAATCTCAAATTTCCTACTCAAATTTGATTGTAATAAGCTAAGTGACACTCACTGAGAGTATTGATTTTGAATTTCTACTACAAAGAAACAGTGGACAGATAACATCCGGCTAGTGGAACTGAAAAAGTTCCACTATCAGCAATGATCTTTAATTGAACAACCATTGAGAATCAAGAAATGATGTCACATGATTAAAATCATTTGGGACCCCTAATAATAGATGTTAATGAGCAGTTCAATTAAAATTTGGTTGCCCGACCTCGTTGCACTTTTGTTCCCGCGCTGCGTGACCCAAATACTCCGCGCGCTTTCTCAGTTCTACGACTTTTCAGTTCACTGAGTAGAACAGAGGCGCGCAACGTGTGCACATGCTTTTTCGATGTGATCCAAATACGCAAACTTCCATCGATCAAAGCGCGCCGCGCGCTGGGAACAAAAATTAAATAAATGTTTTAAATTTGACTACGTCCCCGCGCTGCGTTATTGGTTACCCTTGTAGGATTTTACCCTACCGTCGGTGCGCGCGATTTTCAATCCGCCAGCAAGGGTAGGGTGAAATCTTACAATGGTTACCCAAATACCCTGCAAGCGCTGCGTGGTACACTGGTACCGTAGTTTGGAGCCCTCTTATACGACATTTCGTTGTCAAATGCATTTTGTAGGATTTTACCCTACCGTCGGTGCGCGCGATTTTCAATCCGCCCCTTGCCAGGGATAAAATCCCGCCAGGGCCAGCAAGGGTAGGGTGAAATCCTACAAAAATGCATTACATTGTTACAATGTTACCTGAGCTGTTCTTCAAGTTCAACCTAACCCTTTGTCTGGCGATGCTAGACCGCTGATGCAAGCCGCGTCTGAGAATAAGTTTGCGCCGCGCGCACAAAACGAAATTCTCGACAGGGTCTATCATCGATCGACAATCAACCCTGTGCATATCTGACAAGCATTTCGAATAACAGAATTTAAAATAAGGGGTCGCAATTAGACAATTCTGCATTTATTCATCCATTTATTATTTTGTTCTTGTCCTTCTTTCATCCATTGCAATGGTTTTTATCATAACTTTCCTATTCTATTCCAATGTTTTCTGAGTCCACTTGCAATGTCAATGCAATGATTCCAGAGCTCTTATTCCATTTATATAGATATTTACATTTTCTTTGTAAAAAGTGATCTAAGGGTGATGATTATGATCCAGAAGAATGCAAGCTGAATGCAAGTCGAGTGTTGTACCATGACTTTGTTTGTTAGCATAATACATAAAACTTCTAAAGTAAGTATTTCCTGAATTATTTGTTCATGCTTATTAGTTGAGAAGTACTCCTGCGTCTGGTTATTGTTATTTCTGGAGAGTTATTCACAGCTTTAAAATTAAAGCTATTTGCTGTACTCATTATATTTAACATACTTGTTGCCTTTCTTAAAGCAATGGATTCCTGGAAAGAGAAGTTGCTTAGTGCAAGGAAAACTGCTTTAGTACAAGGTTGTGTTCGTAAAGTACATTATGATTTTGGCAAAGATGAGGAAATGGCAGAAGATTATGATATGAAAACTGGTGAATTATTGGTACGCAAATGGAAACGGTCCTCTGCAATTGGCAGAAAATCAGACTGGGAATACGAGATTGGCTGTCCCCCATTAGGAGCAAACAAAAATTGTGATATGCTATGGGAGAGCAATACAACACCAAAGGTGTACCGCCAGGATAGTAAAACTCATTATGCATGGAGGATACAACCTTTGACCTGGCCTATGTCTAATTATCTAATCTCTGTTGAAGAAAATACCATATTTGTTAGAACTGAGAACAAAAAGTACTTCAAGAAACTCAAGATTGAAGATATGGATAGATTTGGCTTCCCATTATTGTCCAAGCATGTTAATTGTGCACATGCAAATTCTACTCTAATGATTTCATATGAGAAGCCCCCTCCAGTTCTCCAGCTTGAACAAGCAATCTATAGTGAACTTTGTAAAGTGAAACCCATGCAAGATGGTGAATCAGAAAATTGTAAGCAGCAATAGAAGACCCAGCAATTATATTATCTATCACATTGATACAGTTCTGTGGTTGTTAGATAAAACCTCTCAAACCTCTCTTTGGGCTGATTTGCTTGAAGTATAAATTGTGTTCAGATATTGAATATAATATAAAATGGCTTTCAATATCAGAAATAGTGTATAAAGTTAACATTGTAAATTATTACGTAACTACATTAATTGATAGTTTTACTGATTTCTTCTGATAATTTATATATCTAACCTTATTTCATGTCTACTATGCAAGTTCATATAGCATATTGGCCATCCAAAACTGGCAACAGAATGAAAAAAGGTCATGATACAGTTCACCAGCATAAACCAACAGTTGTTCATTTTGGGAAGCATGAGTTGATACTCCACAACAAATTTGAGAGTGATGAATCATTAATCCAACAATCCCTGAATAGCAAAAAAAGATTTCCTGAATATGATTCCTCTTGTCAGGCAGGAATAAATATCAACAGGCCAAATAATTTACAAGCACGTAATGATATTGATAGAAGTAACTTATTCAACTGCTTTTCATCAAATCAAAGGCATTTGAAACCAAACTGGCCTATGCTACCAATGAGCTTTAGCAGTATACCTGCAAGATATCAGAATTCATCACCCATACCATACCAGACTTTTATAAGTACATGCCATTTACAAAATGATGAAAGTACTCTGGGAGAAAAGTCAAGCAAATCCAGGAAACGCTTCAAATACTCTTTCATGAACCACAACGACATAACATGCCCATTAAAGAAAGAAATTCAGGTGAATTGATAGTATAGAAGGCTGAAAGTTATGCTTGCCACTCATGCCTAATGAGAAGGTTTTCTGATAACATGATTTTCAGGTTAAGCAAGGTTTTGTTAGATTTCAACCGAAGCTGGAAAGTGGTGTAAACTTAGATGCCTCTCAAAATGAAAGTGAGCTGAATAAACCACAAACATCGTCACTGAAGTCTGGCAATGAAGCAGATAACATCCACAACTCAAGGGGAGACAGAAATTTTGATTTCCCTTTCAAAATCACCAGAGGTGCCGATCTGTATCCAATGTCCAAGATACCGTTTATAGACACTCATTGTCACCTTGATTACATGTTTGTCAGAGAATCCCATTTCACTTCATTCGGATCCTATATCAGCAAGCGAGATTTTCCCTCCAACTTTTCCGGCTGTATTACCTGTTTTTGCGACCCACCTTCTATTAGAGATGCTGAGTATCATCTAGATGTTTTGTCTGAAAGAGGTGTTTGGGGTACATTCGGGCTCCACCCACATAATGCAGAGCTGTACAATGAAGACATTTTGGAACAGCTGAAAAAAGCAAACTCACATGAAAAAGCTGTTGCTTGGGGAGAGATTGGGTTGGATTATAGTGATGCAAAGATAACAGACGAGATGAAATGTACCCAGAAGCGAGCATTCATTGGTCAATTGCAGGCGGCAGTATCATCGCAAAAACCCCTTGTCCTCCATGGACGATGTGCTGATGGAGATATGATTCTCCTGTTGAAGCAATACGTCCCCAGACATCACAAAATCCATTACCACTGCTTTGCAGGATCTGCAGAGTTTGCTAGCAAGCTTACCAGTAGCTTTCCAAATCTCTTCATCGGTCTCACTGGTACCTAATTTTGTAATTTGCTCAGATATTCACTCACAAAGATTCGATCCTCAATCACTAATGAAATGCATGTTTTGAATATGCCATGCATAAACTTGTGTTTTCAGGTCTCATAACATTCAGTAAAGCAACGAAATTAGTGAATGTGGTACGAGATCTTCCCTTTCACAGATTGCTGATTGAGACTGACGCTCCATACATGCAGCCAGTTTATAATCAGTATCTGGATAAAGATGTGAGCAGAAAAGGTTCAACACCAGGAATGGGCTTAATCATTGCTCAAAAATTGTCGCAAATCAAGGGACTTGATCTTGATGATGTTCTCACTCAACTAAGAGAAAACACGGGTGAACTGTATGGTATATGAGTTAGGTTCCTTTAAGAGTTAAAGCGGTTTTATTTCATGATAATACGTTTTTATTTGTTGAGTTTTAATACTGTAATGGCCCCTTTTTCTGTTTTGTTTTCTTGTTTTTTTGTTTTTTAGATTTCACTTCAATTAAACTCCCTTGTATCTGAAACAACTGTTATTCCCTAATAATTGTTATTCCCTAATAATTGTTATTCCCTAATAATTGTTTGATTCACATTATTCTGAGATAATGCGCGTGGTCATTAAAACTTGTTCACCTCAACTTATTTTTGGATTTCGCGATACTTACTAGTTGCACTGTTAACTAAGACTAACACTATGTTAGTATCCTACACAGTACACAGCGTTCTGAAGTTGTGCTGTTGCTCAGTTTTACTTCTTACTNTCCATGAACGGTTCAATGCAATGTGTTTGGAAGTATCACAATGTCTAGTGTCCACTTGCTCAAACGACTCGCCTCGACTACTGATCCGAGTCCCACGTCATCTCCTTGAGGAGGAAAATAGTCGGGATCTCGTGTTTTTGTGCGCCGCGCACCTCAATATCAGTCCTAGCAAGTATGAGCTGGTAAAGGAATGTGGACAACTTGATATCGTGACTTCAGAGGTGAGAAATTAGTGATATATTATAGGTACCAACCTAATCCATAGTTGCATGTGATGAATAATAGCTATGCTCAATTCAGAATTCCCCTGAAATTAACTAAGTTTTCCCTCTTTAAAACAGTTCATAAGAAGCTGGGTACCGACTCCCTTTTAGAGCACTGGTTTATCAAAGGTTGAATGTGGTGTTTTTTATCTGATTCCGAACTATTATATCATGAGTTGAAGAGTTCAATCAGTAACCATATGTGTGTGCTTGTTTTAGATTAATCACTTATCAAGTGTTGATCTTGAAACTTGATCATAGAAACGCTGTCGATTGATAACTGTGTCTGTTTTAATTAACTAAGTGGCTTACACCTAATCTAATCTGCGTTTCAAGATTTCTCCATGTTATCGCAGATTGGATGTAATCCACTAATCCCTTATTAATCCATACTGCAACAGAGCTCAACGGTGAAACTTCTGATGCCCTTAGGGAGGTATGATATTATGGAGTTCTCATGATTACCTACTTATTCCAGGTTGCTAAAGAAGGTACGAGTAAGGAAACTCAGACAGACAACCCGACTCCGGATTCTAGGAAGAGGAGATGTCTGGAGGACGAATATTCGGAGGTGGATAAACCTGTGCCTGTTCAGGACATCTCATCGCCGAAAGTGGAAGAGGTTAGGCAGTGTTTTGAGGTAAGTTTCCTTCTCCATTATGTGATCGACTTTTTCATCATGTATGATATTTTCCATGTGATCAGGATAAAACGGAACAGTTTGAATGTGAGGATCGGGCAAATGAAGAGGTGAATCTTCAGACTGATGAAGAATTTGAGATGGTCGAGCCGAAAACAGAGGAAGATGAGGGCTGTACCAAGGAGGAAGAAGAACCAATGGAGAGTGAACCAGCTGAGAGTAATCTGCATGAGACACTTGCCAAACCCATGACACAGAATGAACTGGCACAGGTGACACGTGTTCAATAATCTACCTGCCGGCCCCCGCGATTGATAACTATTCTCATCAATTATATCTAGCTCTAAACTCTAAATGGATGATCAAATTACCGAGTAAAGTAACCAAGTAAAGTAACCCAAAGATTTAATGTAGTAAAGCATTCCGACTTTCAGTAGTGAATGAATTTCATTAAATTGAATCAGGTTTTTGAGACAAGTTCCGAATACCAATCAGTGTTGTGCTCCCAGAATTTCACCTCAAAGTTCGAAAGTTGACGCAGAAATAGTGAACTGATTTTTACAGGTTGCATCGGAACTGCTGAAGGGAATAGAGGAGAAGCCGGAGGAGATAATGAGTGTTTTACTCCAATACCCTGAGATATCAGAGATATTGGCGGGAACGGCCGCCTGCGCGGAGGGGGAGGAGAGTGTGGGGGAGGGGGGAACATCTCCCTCAACCTCAGGTGGGTGGCAAATCAATCACTGAGTTGTTCAGTGAAAACCTAATAGAGTTCTCGTATGAATAACCCGAAAATGCTTGATATGATCCTCTATTAACCACTTTTCCCCTCCCTTATAATTTTCCAATGACCCATATGCTATAATTTTCCATACGCGGTAAAATAATAATCAAGTTTTGTTAACACAATGCAAAGCTTGACCCTTCCATCTCACTTGACACACCTCTTTACCCCCCTACAATTTCTATGCTATCGTGGTGACATGCTATTCCCAGGTGTCGAATTCAACAGTTGCAACACCACGGTAACATCTGAACTGAGAACACCTGATCCAGCCTCCCAGAAACCTATCATCAGAGTTACCATTCCCTCGTCCAGCAGGAATGAGGTTAGGAGCACGATTGAACATTTTGTAAACTTCATACTTTTCTCGAAATATTTGTATCAAACCGTTAGATAGACAAATAGGACTGTTGGAGTCCCGATTCAGAATGTCTAATCCCAGTTGGAAACACCGCTGACCGTTATTCACTATAGCATAATGATAGCTTAGTGTATTCCTCAGAACGAAAGACGATCCCTGGCATTCCCTCCCTCGTCCACCACAAAACCCAGCGTACAACCTATCTCTAGATCAGCCCCTCTCTTTCCTTCTCGAAACACCACACAACCTAACGCTGGATCACAGTCGACCAACACTCGGCTGAATAGCCAGTCTACCCGGTTGAAAGTTAACAAGCGACTACTCACGGAGTTAGCTAGTATTTCTGAAGATGTCACCCAGAATGGACTGACAGATGAGGTTTTTTGATATTGCACTAAATAAACTTAGTTTTTGTTAGCCTATGTTTAGAGATGCCTATTCGGCAACTGCTTTGGAGTTTGCTGCTTAACTTTTTCGATGAAGTCACAGATTATATTCTTAAAAATTTCAAATGAGTATCGCCAACCGTGGCTGTTTTATTTTAACCACATGTCTTCACTCCATGTTCTTTTTAGCTCCTTCTTGACAACTCCCTCTTGAGTCCTTGTATTCCTGACAGGTGTTGGAACGCTCCAGTTATCTCCTTACCAAATACCTCTCTCCGACGGACAGTATCAACAGTATCACGGATATTCTGCTAGGGATATCCGCCGATGCCAAGGTAACACATGTACGTAACACCTACATGCGTGTTACGCACATGTTACACAGTGTAACATGTGTGGAATTAATACTTGACATGTAACTACGTTCGTGTTACATGTCATGAACAAAGAACTCCAACTTGTACCTATGTTACATGTTATAGACAAACTTGAATCACTGGGCTGCCGGCTGACAGCAATTAGCAATGCCTGCCATAAACTGCGACATTCCTCGCCCATTCCTTACCCATTCCTAACCCAGGGGACGGGAGAGAAGTCTCCTCTATTCACAACTCCAGCGCACAAAGATACACACCAACCAGCCAGACCATCGGATAAGTAAGTCTGGGAATAGAGAACTCATCACCTCCAACACCTCGGACAAACTTAGACTTCTCCAATTTGGGACAAACTTAGACTTCTCCAATGACACTTCCCTCGGTCAATCATATTGCCCCATTTTCTCTCCCACCCTCCCACCATTTATTATCAGCCCAATCTTCCCTAACAAACTCCCTTCCCTAGTTCTCACTCTCTCTCCTCCCCTCAGCCCTATCTCAACCCGTCTCCCGCGACCGGGTTTACTGCGGGTTACAACCCCCGAGAAGCGATCCCGCCGATCCGGCAACTCCTCCTCGTCTCGCGTGGTGTGTAGCAACTGTAACACGTGTTCCACTACATTGTGGAGGAGAAATCCCGCGGGTCAGCCTGTGTGTAACGCTTGCGGGCTCTACTACAAGCTGCACAATGTGAGTGTATACAATATACATTATACATAGTGTGTACTGTGTGTTACGTGTACTATGGATGTTCTCAGCATTTTCGATTGTGTTTGTTCCTTTGAACATTCAAATCTCAATGATTATGTCTGAACTCTGACCACGATGATCTCAAAACTGCTAGTTTTACAATAATTCTTAGTCCGTACCTAAACCTCATTTCAGCGAAATCGGCCCCTGAGTCTCAAAAAGGACAGCATCATGACTCGCAATAGACGGGTCGGTGGTGACAAACGGACTCCTCACTGTTACCGCTCTATCATACATGACAACACTTTCACCATGTTGTCAGATAGAAGTGACAACACTGTCAGGTAACAGTTCTCAGCGAAACCTGAAATCAAGAACACCGTGTCATTAGGTGTTATCATGTGTTGTTATGTGTCGTCCTGTGTTATCACATGATGTGTTATCACATGTGTTATCATGTGTTATCACGTGTTGTCATGTGTTAACGTGATGTCCTCAGCATAAGTAGTGGCGGTGGTGGACAGAACACGTCCACGCGCACGTCCACTACAGTCCCATACTACATTGGAGGAGAGCTCTTCAACTCTGAGATACTGGGCATACCCTCTCACAATGCCGGTGGGTACCGAGTGATTCCGTGGGTAGAGGACACGTGGGTAGAGAGGACACGTGGGTAGAGAGTGAGGACACGTTCTTTCTCATCATTATCTCGTATCGGTCTAGAAATGCGGTGTTTCCTCCCAGTCACTCTCACACTTCACAGTATGGGAAGCACCACGCCTCCCGAGAGTTCACAACTTCCGCTGGTACTGCGTGGTATCACGACTGTTATTCCCGCATAACAGCATGGTACAGCCTGGTTCACATACACACTGATAATCACATATATCCCGATAGAAAGTGATCTGTACCATGAGCACTCCCCGGTGATTTATGTCACTCTGATACAGAGCTATTGTTACAACTATCAATTAGCCGAATCTTGACATAATTGAGCTTTGATGGCTAGAGAGTGTTTTGCGACAATTGCTCGTTGTATGATGAATAGCAAGATATATTTGCTACAGACCAGGGCTCTTTTTACCTCGATGAAATTACCATAGTCCATGCTATGTTTTCGTTGATAGAAATTGCACGAAGAGTTCACTAGCTACCTAGTAGCTGAAAATGATATGGGTCAGCCGTCAGGGTCAGGGTTTAGCTTTATATAGTTTGGGTACCATGACGTTTTGTCTACTCTCAATATCTCAATATTTCAGTTATCCTGGAGGAGGGCTCACCTGACTCTTCTCCCGCCCCCGCGGCGGCTGAGGGGTCCGCTGTTGTCGAGAGTGGGGGAGTTGACAGTTCCACAGTTGACAACGGGGGAGCGGAGAGTGGCGGAGTGGAGAGTGGCGGAGTGGAGAGTGGCGGTGTGGAGAGTGGCGGTGTGGAGAGTGGTGGAGCTGATTTGGAGAGAGCGATCAACTCCCTCAGAGACAAAGTGGAGGAAATGAAGAATGACATTCAAGGAGAGGTGAGTTCAGGATAACAGGGTTTCAGATCTTATTTGGGGAAGGGGGACGGGGGTTCCAATCGGTCATATCTGGGCTGTAACGTTTTGAGCGGTGTCAAATCCCGCAATAATAACTTTGCGCAGGAGCACGCATGCGACATGGAGACAGGGAGCAGTGAAGTGTCTGACTCAGAGAACACTGATCCAGTTCTCATGAAAACTCCTCAGGTAACGTGTTTTCTGATCTCGGTGTGACCAGGGATCGAGCGCCGCTTGGAATCCAACACCATGTCTGGCAACGTGACCAAATCATGCTACTGTCANTCACAGAGTATATCCAAAATCAACTGAAACTCTCGGAAAGGTCGGAACCCCGATTACACGTGTGCATCTCCTTATATATCCATGCACACGTGTTTCCCGCGTAATTCCTAATGTAAACATCTCTTAGGATAGACAAATATCAGCTCCTAGGATAAACAAATCTCAGCTAATCTTTCATATCAAACTTCCAACATTCGATTAGTTTCCCCGAGGGGAATGTGGAAAATCAAACGTGGTCAATTAACATGCCACGTCAATACATATGAAGAGGTGACGGAGAGAGAGATACTGTGATACCACATTACTACAGAATTTCTCCATTCATATGATACACTCCAATCACTTGTCACAGACTTGATCATATTCGTGAATACTCTGTGAGCCCATAGTACAGCCTGTTTTCATGACAAGAATCGGTTTCTCTTATCTCTTCTCCCCAAATGCATGAAAAAGAGATATAGAGTTCAATGATATCATGCGACTCACCCAATAAGCACATCAAACATGTCTTGTTTCAGTGGTAACAAGCCGGATACTGAGATGCCAAACACTGACAGCACCCTGACAACACCATCAGATACCCTGACAACACAATCAGAGACTCTGACACCACAGTCAGAGACAGATTCGGTGAAGAAAACAAAGTTTAATTGTGCCAAATGTGACAGAATATTCTCATCTGCGTTGATATGCACTGCACATCAGGTAGTCACTGCTGCACAGTTCTCATTCTCGCCACATTCGAGATGAGAAGCCTCATCACACCACATCAAGAATCTAGTTCAAGTGCCCTTTTCCAATAAGATTACGACTCATTCCCTAAAGTAATCCCATATTCCCTATTCCCCCTCTAACTTCCTCTCTCTAATGTCACTCTCTGCCCCAGAAATCGTGTACGTTCCCCAAGAAGCCGTGTCACCCGTGTCCGAGTTGCGGTGTCATATTCCTGACACCATGGAGTCTGAGAACGCACCTCAAAACTGCGACAAAATGTGTGCAGGCCATCGCTAGCACAAGCAAGAGTGCCGCCAAGAAGTGTGATAAAGATGTGAGTTATAGACACACACACACACGCGCATTTAGATTGATCAGTTTCTTTATCCGGTATAATGATCCAATTATACTTATCGCAATATCTCTCTTATCACTCATCATAAAAATGTAGATAGTAAAGACGAGACAGAGAGAAGAAAGTCGAGTGTGCGTGTGTGTGTGCGTGTCTGTGCGTGTCTGTGTCTAGGCTGTATACAAAGATTAACGTAGCACACTCCCACAGCAGAGTAGTAGTGGTGGAAAACACACGTGTTCTGTTTGTCACGTGACATTCCTCTCCATGAGCGAGATGACGGCACACTCGGAGACAGATCACAAGAAAACACTGGGAGTGAGATCCACTCTAACCAACAAAGTGAGGATATAATGTTTAGTGGGAGGGAGTGGGGGTGGGGGAGTCGTTGTGTGCGAATTTGGAGTTGGGTCTTAGGGGTCGTTACTCGTTCTATACAGAACTAACAAGATAATATATTGTTACAACTACAATGTCAGGCCAGGAATGTTGTGGTGAAATAGGGATAGTTCACACTATTATATGATTATAGTATTTGAATTCGATCGCATCTTCAGTTCGTTTAGATCACGTAGTTACCACATAGAGTAGTTATCACCTACATGATAATGATATCAGTTATACAGTTGGTGATGATATCATTCATTTTCAGACACCAAGTGATGGTCCGCGGAATACTCCATTGAAAATGCTGAATGATTACATCATAGCTAACACAAACAACAAAACAAGTTAGTGTTCAGCCCTCGGGAATTATACTTAACTAGGATTGGTTGATACTCTGACCGTGTTTGTCTGTACTTGGCTGTTTGCCTGTAATTGGCTGTTTGTCTGTAGCTGCTGATTCTCGCACTATATTGGCTAATCACGTGGCACCTACCATGTTCAGATAGTGGCGGGTTGAAGTTGTTGTCGCGGGCTANCCAATAGTCGAGCGTGTACGTGAGCTGGGATTTGAACTGTTCCACTTGAGCACACTCCATGTTAACCGTGATCTTTACACCGTCCTCTCTCTATTGTAGGAAGAGGGGTAAAGTATAGGGTGGTTGTTGTTGAATTAGGGGTGAATATGGGGTGGTTGTTGTTGAATTAGGGGTGAATTTGGGGGGAGGGGATGGGGGATGGGGGAGTCGTTGTGTGCGAATTTGGAGTTGGGTCTTAGGGGTCGTTACTCGTTCTATACAGAACTAACAAGATAATATATTGTTACAACTACAATGTCAGGCCAGGAATGTTGTGGTGAAATAGGGATAGTTCACACTATTATATGATTATAGTATTTGAATTCGATCGCATCTTCAGTTCGTTTAGATCACGTAGTTACCACATAGAGTAGTTATCACCTACATGATAATGATATCAGTTATACAGTTGGTGATGATATCATTCATTTTCAGACACCAAGTGATGGTCCGCGGAATACTCCATTGAAAATGCTGAATGATTACATCATAGCTAACACAAACAACAAAACAAGTTAGTGTTCAGCCCTCGGGAATTATACTTAACTAGGATTGGTTGATACTCTGACCGTGTTTGTCTGTACTTGGCTGTTTGCCTGTAATTGGCTGTTTGTCTGTAGCTGCTGATTCTCGCACTATATTGGCTAATCACGTGGCACCTACCATGTTCAGATAGTGGCGGGTTGAAGTTGTTGTCGCGGGCTAAGTCACCGTGTTCCCTGTGCCCGGACAAAGTATTCAACAGTCGATTCCACCTGGTGGAACATATAATCAGGAAACATGAAGTGGTGGGTTACTGACAGTCATGATAGCCGCACACAGACAGACATACTGACAACTTGACAAGTGACAGACAAGTTCTCATGTTTGCAAATTGTCATAGTGACCTTCCCTCCCTGCAGGATTGTTTACAGTGTCCACACTGTAAACAAACGCTCGGCCAAGGTCAGCATCTCAAAATGCACCTAGTCAAACACAAGTATATATTTTGTCAAGCTATTTCGTGTTTTGGAGTTTTCGCTGACGGTGTATCCTGTAAAGAACACGAGGAAAACTGCTCCAAGCTGTAAGTAATTTCAAATGAGAATTATATATCAATGAAGTCACTGAGACTTCTCAAATTTTCTGTGCTCAGAAATTTGTACCCAAGAATTTGCACTCAAATAGATTGTACATTCTCGATGGCATATGCCCGATGGCATATGTCCGATAGTGAGCAATATTGACTGTCACTTTTCTGCAATCGAAGCGATAATCTTGC
This sequence comes from Beroe ovata, assembly GCA_946803715.1. Taxonomy (NCBI): domain Eukaryota; kingdom Metazoa; phylum Ctenophora; class Nuda; order Beroida; family Beroidae; genus Beroe; species Beroe ovata. Next base: position 578,711 of record CAMPET010000001.1, on the reverse strand, counting down.
TGCTGTAATTCGAAATATTTCTTCAAATGTACAGTATATTGACTGAAGACAAAGAAGTGTTATCGTATTCATGTTGTGTAAGAATGTGTGTGTGTGTGTGTATGTGTGTGTGAGTGTTGTGTGTGTGAGTCTTTGTGTCGTGTGTGTGAGTGTGAGTGTGTGTTTGTGTTTGTGTGTATGTATGCGATGTATGAATGTCTGTGTGTAATGTTTAAGGTTATCTATGTTCAGTGTACACTGAATTTGTGTTTGAATTTGTCATCACCTTATCTCAACACTCTATCACTGGATTTATTTTTAGCTCAACGCCAGCAAAGAATCTCGCTTATCTTATGTAGATAGGAAATTTCAGTCAACGTTTCTGCTCGCAATATTTATTTAGAAATAGAGATAGTAGAATTAATACATATTTCTAACCGAAATGTACCATACGACGTTTGAGGCGTTCTGTTTGATACATCCGTGACTTTGGTCGAAAACGCTTTATCTAGAGATACAACTTAAAGAGACATTTCATTTCTGAAATTTGAAGTAAGTTTGGGACGGTAATTCTGACATTCTGACAATGTTCTCTCAAAAAAAAGTTCTCTCAAAAGCTACAAAAACGGTCTACAAAAAAATTCGACGGAGGGCGCAGCCGATAATTTTGCTTAAAAAGTTTGGAAAATTTTCGAAATATATTGTGCGCGCCTTACATTCCTTTGCGCGGCGTGATTCTGTCAACTGATAAAACGGCGCGCGTGCATTTTATCAACGATCTTTTGTTGTTGACAACAACTGCAAGTGTCATGACATCAATATCCTCAATTTCACAGTTTGTCTGTAGTGTACCAGAGATTATACAAATTGTACACTTTCCCAAGGCGCCATTACCCTAAGGGTGGTATAGTTGTTGTGAGGGGCCCTGTCCCCTGAAATACCCTTGAGGGTCGATTTAAGGTAGTTGTTCAGTATGTCTCACCCTGAGGCAAAGATCATACACGCCAATTAGGGCATGGTTAATAAGGTGTTTCCTGTATGATAGCTCATTATATTTTGCTATTTCCACGCATTGAGAAAAGGACCCAAGTGTCGACCATTCAATATTATGATCATGTGTTTAACACTAAGTTCTTACACAGGAAAGAGGTTTCGATGGAATTCACGAAGAGCTCTGCTGTCACTGTCAGTAAGCCTCTCGATAAGCTGGACAAGGCAATACTGGAGTCCCGTGTCAGACCTGGGGTCTCTGATGAGGATGCGAAACTAGTTGCTGACCTCAACCAGTTTACTGATACCATCCTCAACTCCTGCCAGGTAGCTGTATTTGTGTGTGTGTGTGTGTGTGTGTGTGTGTGTGTGTGTATATGTTGTTTTTGGTTTTTTTTTTTTNGTTGTGTGTGTGTGTGTGAGTGTTTGTGTGTGAGTGTTTGTATGTATCTTTATCCACTCTTCACTCTTCAGGTTGTGGATACGGCTGATCTTCTCATGCAAGATACTGATGTTGAAATACTGTAAACACGCCCCTGTCCCCACTTGAGACACCATCCCTTACTGCGGGACAAATTAAAGACAATATTATTGAGTTGCACACCCATGTACCACAATCCTAATACGGCAATCACGTGACAAATGTTAATAGCGCTTTCCTGTTGGAAACAGCTCACCAAGATCGACAAAATTTGCAGTGCTGTGGCAAATAAGCTGCACCCTCTGCATACGCCTTGCATAAAATGAGATTGTTCTCATCATGAGCTGAGTGGGATGTATTTTATGTGCGGCTGTATATATGATTACTGCGTGTGGTTGCATGAACATATTATGAACGATTCTGTGTAGAAGAACTCGGTATTATGCGAGCAATTGGTAACACTGGGATTTGTTGAGTGATTTTGTGCTCCTCGGGCCTCGGCACCAGTGAATAAGATGCCCAAAAACTCGAGCTAAGCATTGAGCGTCTGATTCTACTCACATTTGCTGATAAGGAATTTACGTTGCCAAATTTGTCAAATTCGCCCTCTTTTACTCATGTCAATCTTTGGTTTTAATCCCCTATTGAGTTAGTTTTTAGTGAAATGGTTTTATTTATGATTTAGCTTAATTTTTCTATATTTAACCGTTATTTTATATTTTAGTACTTTTAGTTCTACCTGTAGTTTTTTTGGGACATTTCACATATTGAAGGGAAGCCCTGTTCCGAATCTTTAAGAATAATTTCTATGATTTCTGTGACACCCTAAAGTAAGAGCGTTGTATGATTGAAACTTTATCAGCTGTACTGTTCGGTGACACATTTCCATACTGGATGATATTATTTTAATTTTGCATGTACATAGAATTGAATATTACCTAAGATTGATTTATTAGGCAGAAATTAACATTCTGATCCTGTCCTTTCAAATTCATCACACTCTCGCATCTCGATCTACATGTTGTTCTTATGATATTGTTTATATTTCCAATATCGGACCTTCATCTGACCTTGCCTGGATGTGATCACTGCACTGATCTGCAGTCCAGTTCTACTGTTGTACTTGTCAGATGTTTAACCAGGTTACCTGACCTGTTCTCGACGCGCGCGAGAAACAGGCCAGGTAACATGTACTGCATACTGGTATTCAGTATTGAATTAGGGGGGTCACAACTCGCGAGATATGGTGAGCGCGCGCGACTTTGACGTACAATTTCGCCAAAAAAGACGCTACGGTACAATTTCGCAGTTAAAACAACTTATATCACCACCTGATCATCCAATCTCGCTGAAATTTGGATATGTTGTAGAGAACGTGAATAATGCGTTCAAAAAGAAGAACGCATTCTTATTTCGGAAAATGTGGGCATCATTTTGGTACCAAATATGCCAACATTAATTCGGACTCATTTTTATTGTGACCACCCTAATTGAATTGAATTGCATCGACGCGATGCAGATGAACAGGATTGAAAATGACGCAGCGCGGATGGCGGAGAATTTGTAGGATTTCACCCTACCCTTGCTGGCGGGATTTTATCCCTGGCAAATCGCGCGCACCGACGGTAGGGTAAAATCCTACAAGCGGAGAATATACATAACTTGCGCGCAATTGCGCGCATTGGCTGTCAATGATAGCCAGCTAGACCGGCCCTTGCCGGATGTTATCTGTCTACTGTTTCTTGCGCGCGCCTTCGATGAAGGCGCGCGCGCCGCGCGCGAGAAACTGAGGTCAGATAAAATCTGACAAGACCGGCCCCTAGCCTGTCGCGTCGAGAATTTCAATGCGCGCCACAAATTATTATTGCTGGCACTCGCGGCTTATAAAAAAGCATCATCAGGCAATGCGCGTAGTGCGCAATTGGAAACTTCCAATTTTAAAGATAAATATTTTGTTGACATTCATGGACAAATACAGAATAAATTTCAACAATCATATGGGTATCCATTGGGTTAATGAAGATCTTTGTAAAGCAGACCGGGATGCAAGGTTTTTTCTTCGACAGCAGAGAANTCTAACAATATTGCATAATTATTGATTGCAGATCTTGAGGCATATGTGACTTTTAACAAACTATGAAGCATGTTCTATTGTCCTTTGTAATGAAGTGTCCTTTGTAATGAAGTGGCAAATGTGAGGTTACCTCACATTTAGGTAACCTCACATTTACCTCACTGAGGTATCATAGTGAGAGTATGATCCTATGTCCTGATTCTGTAGTATGATCCTACATCCTGACACCATAGTCCAGTGACATTGCACTTAGTGGTTGGTTCTTCCGCCTCGTCTCTCACATTAAACTAGCTTATGCAGCATCTACTCGTTGTAATGGAGTACTGTGCAGGCACCTGTTGTGTTGTCAAGCACTAGGAAACATTTCAAACCAAGGGGTCATTCAAAATCGACTTTTGTCAAGACAGAGTGGTAATGAGCTGCCCTGGCGACCATGGTGGATATCCTTGCCGACAGCATGTTAAACAAGGAATGGAAATTTGGGTCCTGTGACTACTCTGTCACAGGAGTTGATTGCCTAATCAAATTCCATGTCGTGCAAGTGGGTTAACCATTGCTAACATTGTAAGATACAAAACCAGACTGAAATCCTAATGTAATTATTGAAGGACAAATAAGTAGTGAGAGAAGTAAAACAATCTTTTTTAATCACACTCTAACTGATAGGTGATGTTCATTTCTGAGAACACAATGAATAATCTTCCATTCTTCGCCCTCAACCAATCTGACAAGATCAAAGATGAACTACGTGTCCCTAGTAAAGTAATTTGCCATCTCATTGGGCCTGTGAGTTAGATTCTTTTCTAATCAGACTTGTTGAACTCTAACATGTATCATTGCCTTCAACACTGACAGTTTAGCCTCCTAGAGAGCTTGCTGTGAGTTCTTTGATCTAGCTTTTTGCTTTGCAGGGAGCTGAAACCCTAAGGCAGATTCAGCAACAAACAAACTGTACAGTCCAGATTCAGCCTCCGGGCCCTGATCCTTCTCTTGACAGACCTGTGACCCTATCTGGAAGTAGGAGTAGTATTGACATGTGCAAGAGACTCATTCAGCAGATCATATCAGAGCATCCTGTCAGTACTCCATCACCTCCTGCAATGAATTTTCCTGGGCTGAATGACTTTTCATCTGGTAAGTTCGAATTCAACTATCACTGCATGCTCTGCAAAACTGAAAACACTCATAACTGTTTTTTAGATTCTCAAAGGCCCATTACTAACCAACCAACAGACCCTTCCTCAGCAGGAAGTGCCAGTGATCTTGCCATACAGAATTTGTTCCAGAAGACATCAATGTCACAACTAACAATGGAATCAGAGGAGATTATGATCCCTCAAAACAAGGTAAGACTCAGAACCACCTAACTTGGGTGTGTAATTTTGAATTGACAATCGGTGCCTATTCAGTGTTTATTATAGGGATTGGACTGTGTAGATGGAAAATGTTATGTGATCAACTCATTCTCTGTCAGGTTGGACTGATCATAGGACGTGGAGGGGAGTCCATCAAGGACCTTCAGAACAAAGCTGGCTGTCGTATGCAAATGATACAGGAAGGAGCTTATGCTAATGCCCCAGAGAAGCCGCTAAAAATGATCGGATCTCCTCAAGCTATTGTCAAAGCCAAGGTACTATGTACTAAGAATGAATGTTGGCAAATGTAATCCTCCGTAAAGTAACACCCTGTTCTAACATTGAGTTCTCTTCAGGAGCTAGTGAATGAGCTGTTGAAGGATGATGTTATCGGGAGGATGAATGGATCAGCATACGTATCTCTTCTCAATGCTCAGAACTTTGAAGCCACGCAGCATGTTCCTGTCCCTAAAGACTTAGTGGGGTGAGGATTTCTTGTGAAGTTATTAAATGATTTCAAAATCATGCAATGGTTCGAAATCAGGCGATCATGCGCATAGGTAAAACGTTCTGAATCATGATTTTGTATCAGGATGGTCATTGGACGTGATGGGCAGACTATCAGGAAGATCCAGAATGAAACTGGTGCCAAGGTCCAGTTCAATACAGTGGATCCCAGCGTTCCTGGGGAGAGATTTGTCCTGGTCCAGGGCACCAAGGAGCAGGTTTGTGTTATAAATTTCTCCAACCTCACAAGAGAAGAATTTTACATCCCCACGAGTATTTGCTCCTCTTATCTACGACATTTTCTGTAATTTGATGGATCATTTACCGAAATTAGTCCCAAATATCATTGTTATTTGATAATGTGTTGTGATAATGATAAGTCATTCATCACACAGCATCTCTATGGTAACTGATAACGCTCAGGTCGAAAGGGCGGTGTTCCAAGTCAACCAAATTTGCGAAAAAGCCATCTCCAAGGAAAGTAGGTTTGGTCCAGGTACAATAATCACTGAACTGAGGATTCCTGCGAACAAGTGTGGACTTGTCATTGGAAAAGGTGGGTCTTCGCAAAGTTACCTGCTCGTCAATTTGGCGGGAACTGCCCTGAAATAAGGGAAGTGTTTGAGAAACACAGTCACAAGTTTAATCGATCAATTTAAAATGTGAATTCTTGAATAATCGGTCACGAAGAGCCATGGATATCGTGTTTGTATGTCTGTATGTGTGTGTCTGTAGTTGTGTTTGTGTACGTGTGAGTGTCAGAGGCTGGTGGTAACCATGGTAACCTCATTACAAGAATTCCCAGTTTAAACAGTAATCATACACTTCTCCTGCACACTGTAGGAAATATGTTAAAATATGCAGTGCGATTCCGTGCAATATCCTGGATGTTCATGGAGCAGACGTAAAAATTTTTGTCCCTGTTTGTTTGTTTGTATATCAAAAATTTTGTTTGTGTGTCTGTGCACCACACAGAAATGTTCCAGGAGGAGAAACGATCAAGAGTTTTATCGAACAAAGTGGAGCCCATATCGAGCTCAACAAGAACAACCCGCCAGATGCAATGCTGAAAGCGTTCACTGTTCGGGGAACACAGCCTCAGATTGAGTTAGCTCAACAGCTGATTTGTCAGAGAATTGGGATCAATAACGGTGCGATATGTTCTCACAACGCTCAACCACACTCTCAGCTTCCTTACAAAACTCCTTGTGTAATCCCAAACTCACCCTTTCCAACAAGTGATATTCCCCCATTCATTCCCCCTACTCCCTCTTTACTCCCAAAACTGACTCCCATCCCTCAACACTTCACCCTTATTACCCTCTTTCTCAACTCCCCCTAACCCCCTCTTCCCCTTTCAGTCTATCTCTCTGGTACTTCGTATGACATGAACGGACAAACCACTCAAGACTTCGAGAATTTCCGTAACCAACAGATGAGAAACAACGCCTCCCAGAACACCAAGTCAAACACAAGTAATTATTTTCTTTTAAAATCATCGCGAAAAGCATATTATGTTGAGTTTTTTGGTGCTAGTTGTCTTCAGTACCGAGTTTCGTGGCTGTTGTGTGCAATTTGCGAGTCTCTAATCTCAATAAACAATTACTTGTCAATACTCAATGTCAGTAATTGTTATTGATTTATCATTTCATAGCGAGTTATTTATAGTTTGGTCAAGTGACTTGCTGTAATCTGAGCTATGAGGATATAGTTCAATGTATAACTATGTCACCGAAATCGCATTATTTGTCATGGATTATATATGGGCGTAGCTAAGACTCGGGTATAGATTCAGCTGGGATGTTTGTTTGTTAAAATGTATGTAATAAGCACACACTACATCAGTAGGTTTACAGCAATGTTTGTATGTTTGTACGGCATGTATGTATGAATGCCTGTACGTCTCTATGTACGCCTGTATGGAAGTATGGCAGTTGTTATGTATGACAATACGTCTGTGCGAGTGTACACTGTACCTGTATGTACGCGAACGTCAACAAGCCCCCACACACACACACGCACACAC
>CAMPET010000001.1:527087-553951 GCA_946803715.1 Beroe ovata | reverse complement strand
CACACACACACACACACACACACACCTGGATATTTGCATAAGATGATTTCATTATTAACATAGCATACAAGAAGAAGTTACCAATCAAGGCCGCATCCTTGCCCAGCTTTTGTTTTGATATTCTCTTCTCAGCCAACGTGGCAAGTATGATTTGCAGTTACCTCCTTTTTTCAAAAAAAAAACACCGCGCCGACGATATTTCATCCCATTTGGAAAGATTGGGAATTTGATAATTTCAAAAGCGATCTTCCGTGTATCGAAACGTTGCCTCAAGACACACACATTGTATTGTGTGTAGACAAATACACTTAGGAATGTCTCATTTCTTATGGACACACATTTTTGTGGTATTTACTCAGGTATTTCACAATTATTGACTCTTTTGTTGCATGCGTTGTTGCTTTGTGTATGTGTGTGTGTGTGTGTGTGTGTGTGTGTGTGTGTGTGTGTNTGTGTGTGTGTACTGTGTGTATGTATGTATATGTGTGTGTGTGCTTGTGAGTGTATGTCACGCGCGCGCGCGCGCGTGTGTTTGTGTGTGTCTGTGTGTCTGTGTGTGTGTGTAGGTTAGTGTGATTGTGAGTGTGTGTATGTATGTGTGTGATTGTTAGTGTGTGTTTGTGTGTGTGTATGTGTGTGTACTGTATGTGTTTGTTTTTGTGTGTTTGTCTGTTTGTTCCTCCTGCAATTTTTATCCAGAGACCGAACAATTAAATGTGCCATTGTCAAGCCTGTTCCAAAACAAAAGATCTGCATTGGGATCACTGCATTCCTACCAATTGCAATTCTATCATAGCATCTATATTATACTCAATTTCAACGGCTCCTTCTGGCAAATATTTCATAAGAAATTCTCGGGGAACGCCCTCCCCGCTCCCACCTTCTTTCGATTGTTTTTCACGGAGATTTGAAATTTATTCTATCACTGTTTCCCAAAAAATGTATGTAGGTGCGTGAAGAAAAACGTGTGTGACACTTTTCTTTGCATTTCTTCCATGAGTCATCGCGAAAGTCATAGCAAGACCTCTAGAAAGCGAGGGTTGACCCTCCACAACCAATTTTTGTACTCCTCTCGTTAATCACGCCCCACCACTACGCCCAGTTATTATTGTAAAATGTAGATTCACTCTCTCTTTGACTGTTACAACTGACGCACTTTCATTTTCTTAGAGACTTGATCTTTTGTTTGTGTTCACTCAACCCTCGTCACTAGAATTTGTTCAGCCTTGTTCACTTTGGATTGTGGTTACTTGACGTTACTACATGTAGTCATGTAGTCATGTTTAGGAATGGTGAAATTGCTTTGGTTCAAGAATTGTAGTCCATGGAATATTTGTCCCGAGTAAACAGTCTGATAAAAGTATAACCTTGTGTGTGTGTTTGTGTGTGTACTGTGTGTGTTTGTGTAATGTGTATGCGTGTTTGTGTATATGTGCGTGCGTGTTGGACCGATTTAGACTTCACATACACAACTCTTAACTTCATTATGGATTTGCGATATGGATATTTATAGACCAGGCGGACTAAAGTTCTCATTCACTTGTACAATGTACATAAATCCAACAGCCAGCTGAAAACTGTTTTCAGCAGGTATTCATGTACCTACCGCTTAGAATTTTTAATCATGCATATTAAAATCGGTATTTTATTCATAATGTGGTTTGAAGAAAGCAGTATTTTCAACGAGAATAATCACGGAATATCCAACGCTGCGGTCACGTCGACATTTTGCTCCGGGAAATTGAAAATATTTCGCATACAAACGTATGTTGCAATTTGGGTTAGTCACGACTCCAAAGTCATGATGAGAGATGCCAGAATTCCGCAAAGCTGACACGTAGAATTAGAATTCCGTTACCAGAGTGTTCTGTGTGAGAGTGGTCTGAGAGTTGGTTTGTCAGGAATATGTCTCCTAACGTGTACGGACGGCGCGATAAAATTTCTGGTCCCGCAATTACCTACCACTTCCCAGTGGTCTCTAAAATCCAGGTGTGTCCCCACTAATTAGACCAAATATGGGTATACATATCCAGGGGCCTGTCCGCTGCACATCAAGTGACTGAGTGTTACACATGCATGATGTTAAGTTTTCCCGCCAAATTTAAAGCTCCTCTTCAGAAGATATTTGTGTGTTATGTGTGTGCGTGTTTGTGTGGTGATTAGTCCATTATTCTACTTTACAATGGTCAGCATATGATATCATGTTTACTCTTAACATTTTATTGTAGTAACTAACTACTATTCACGGTGTTTCTGTAGGGCTTATCCTATTGTTATCATATGTTATGTTCATAGTAGGGTAGAAATGTTAAAGAATTCAAGAACGGTAACTGGAATAGGACAAATTCAAGTCTTTGAATAGCCTTATGACCATGAAAAAATCATCAAAAATGATAGAAGCATATTTTGTACAGTTCATTGAATGCTTAACATACTTCACACACACACACATACACAGACAGTAGACACACAGACACACCCACTCAAACACACAGACACACACACACACTCATAGAGTGGTAGGCTTGCACATTGTATTTATTATTAGCACTTTTGGAGGGTGCATGCCCGCCCAACTACTTATCGATTGTTGTCGAGTAGATTCTGGATAACTGCCAAGAGTTGGCAAAACTCCAGCATTGACAAGAGTTTATTATAGTTAAGTGGGTTATAGTGGGATTTATCATAGTGAAGTGAATCATGGGATCGAGTCTTTTTGAAACCTGTTTCGGATCTCAGAAAATCCTTTTCCCATCGGGAGATTTGATAGAAGACAGCTGGTAGAATTGTTAGTATCCAGGTGCTACTTTGCGGTATGTGGTGTTCAGGGCCATGATAAATGCTGATCATTGTCATGGTATATCGGGTTTTATGGTCCTGGATTATGATATATGATACTATAATACCTGCAGTAGTGCTCATTGTCTATTCTGATATGGGTTGAGAAGACATTATCTTCTTGCAACAGTTGGGTAGTGGGTGTATGATCTGCAGAATCACTGATCTGTGGCAAGAGAGAGACATCAGAGGAGCATATTATTAGGGATCCAAAAATCCTTGTACGATATATTGAAACATGTCTGAGTAAATGTGCTAAGCACAATTATCTGCATCAGCCTTCACTAATGCACGAGAAATGTGTAATTTGAAGTCGAGCATGCAATGTGAAATAGCAGAGAAAGAAATGGTTGCGATGCACTGATAACAGTAAACATCGACCAATGATTTTCCCGCAAACTTTCTTCCAACTCACATTTATGATGATATCCCGAGATCATGACAGACTAACAATTCTGTCGAAATAGTCGCGATTCTCTATCTCTGACTCTTGCGTATAGCTGTTGACACATGTCAAGAAGAGCAGTGGTGGTATCGTGTTGACACACCACGTCGGTTGTCGTGTCCAGTAGTAGGTGGTGTCAAGACAACGACAACATGTCGCTATGGAAAAGGATGCTGATGATGTGAATCCTGCTGAGCAGCTACTAACACAATTCCTCTATATTGGTGAGTTGGGTTTTGTGGTAGGTAATGGGGGAAACAAATGTCACTTTTATAGGCTTTGTCCATTGAGGTTCATTCTCATCCTGTCCCCATTTATCAGATCAGACCCTCCAGGAAGCACTTCAGCAGTTTTCATTCCTGCGACAAGAACTACAGCTACAGAATACCCCTCACCACCAATTCTTCGGGTAAATTGTGTGTGTGTGTTTGTCTGTATGTCTGTATGTGTGTGTGTGTGTGTGTGTATGTGTGTGTGTATGTGTGATACACACACAAAGACACACACGCGAAACCACACTGTGTGTGCACTGTATTTGTGCGGGGGCGAGTAGTGTATGTCTGAGTGTGCACTGTATTTGTGTGGGGGCGAGTAGTGTATGTCTGTGTGTGCACTGTATTTGTGTGGGGCGAGTAGTGTATGTCTGAGTGTGATCAAAGTCACCTTATTCACGGTGCTTATTCCAAATCAACAATCAGTCAACTTATCATACTATTATTCTGTTCTTTGATAACGAAATTAATTCTCGCCTGGTGTGGCTTGATGATCAGACCTTATAAAGAACGCCTTTTCGTGCTCCCGGTAAAGAAAATAATATTCTGCAATCAAAAAGTCGCATTTTGTTGTGAAACTCTTGCAACATAATCATATTTCGTCTTCTCCCACCACAGCACCAAACGTCGATTTAAGCCAACAGACACTGACTTTCCTCTTTCTCTCAGTGAGCTCAAGAAACGGTTCACATCATGGAAGGTAACGTCTTTCCTGGAGATACTAACCCGCCGGCTGAACGTCAAGGAATATGCTAGTGGTGTGTCTGCGTGCAGGGACTGTAATGTGTTTATTGTGGGAGCAGGTGAGTTGGGGTGGCACACGAAAAAGTGGGATTGATGAAAAACGACTTGATTAGTCAACCCTCAATCAATATTCAGTATTCCCCCATCTCATAATTGATTTAAACTCCTCAAAACTTCTCAATATAGTCATCTTACCCTCTCAGTTTGTTTCTTATCCAACACACTCATAACTTATGAATCATAAGGAACCAATAGTGTAGCACTGCCTCACCTAAATCCCCCCTTCTCACTTCCTCTGTGTACGGCAAGTTAAACAAGGAATCGCAGCCGTGGAGTTCCGGTTCAGTATAATAGACCAACAGAAATTGAGTGCCTCAATACACATATTTTCTCATCTCCTAACCCTGTTCTCACTTTCTCTCTTAGATGACACCCTTCCTTCTCATTTTCTATGTTTCTCATTTTCTATGTTTCTCACTTTCTCTCTCTCTCTCGCAGGACCGTGCGGTCTCCGACTTGCGATTGAGGCAGCGCTGTGTGGTGCTCGTGTCGTTCTCGCGGAGAAAAGGGACAAATTCACACGGAATAATGTACTCCACTTGTGGCCCTATCTTATACATGATCTCAGGTATGATGATGTCATCATTGGTGATTGCCTCATGTTGTGATGTACTCTCAGTGTTATATTTAGTAAAGACGTCAAAAGTTTGCAGTTTATAGTCAGTAGTGACATCATTATGAAGGAGACGTCTTCAATTGGGACGCAATTTCTGATTTGATTTCCATACAGTCTCCCATGAGTCCATTTTTTCTTGCGGAAATGAGGAGAATATAATATGTACGTGAACTTCACATGTATGTGGCCACTGTTATTAATGCAAATAGCTGCTATTGAATTACTATTTTCCTCGCAGAAGAGCATTCATATAATCTAGTTCAGTAATTTCCCATACACAGTCGTATTTCCGACTGAAATTTCACATTTCACTGCCATTTCACTCCGTTATGCTCTCATTTCACAGAAATTTCACTTGTTCAGGAATCTGGGGGTTAAGAAGTTATTTGGAAAGTTTTGCGCAGGGTCGCTAGATCACATCAGTAAGTTTTGTGTCGTATTTGATTCTGTGTATGTACGTGTGCGTGTGTCTGTGTGTCCGTGTTTGTGTCCGTGTGTGTGTCCAATGTCCATGTGTGTATAAGGAGAGAATATTAAAATTTCTCAGTATGGCTTCAGTTTATCATATCACGGCAGTAAGAGAACATCAGAGAACATGTAAATATTGTGTGTATTTGACGTACATCCGACATATGAGTTATGATGGAGTCAGAACTCTCATATACTGGTGTCAGAAGAGTGGTGTCAGGGTTGTGTGGTGTCAGGGTTGAGTGGTGTCAGAAAAGTGGTGTTCAGATGGAGGGATGTCAAGTTAGAAGTGTCAGGGTTGAGTGGTGTCAACGCATTTTTATGTATAGAGCAAAATAGGTTGTCAAACAACTTTAAATGAACTGGTGTCAATGTGTTCAAATTTAGATCTCACATCGCAGTGGTGTCAATACCATATTCTCTTCCAGGTATCAAGAGATTGCAGCTCATTCTCCTGAAAATAGCGTTAGTGTTGGGCGTGGAAGTATACACTAACACTGCCTACGTTGAATACCTGGAACCGATCAATGGCTACGGCTGGAGGATATCAGTTAAACCGAGCATCACTAAGATTGAATCTACAGACTTTCACGTAAGCGAGAATTGTTAAGCCGCACCCAAATTCCACCTTTGTTTCACACGGTTTCACCATAATTCATTGTGAATGCCTGTGACAGGTGTTGTAAGTAAACACACGCACACATACGAAATATTAATTCATATTTCAATGAGGTACAAATTTATCATCCCGCGTATATACTGACATACTGAGAGATGTCATAACGGCCATCGCGGCTATCAGCTGACCGAAAGACCGCCATTTTTTGCGCGTGTACGTAGCGCGCGACGCAAGATTTCTGGAAAACCCGCACAACGTTCAATCCTATTTTGGAACGCATGGTATGCGCGTCGCGAATTTTTTGTACTTTTTCGACGGAGTGAAAGAAAAGTTTGTCAGTAAAATTTTCGGGGGAAATTCTCAACGTCTTCCATTTTCAGGTTCTAGTGGGAGCTGATGGTAAGAGGAACTCTATTCCTGGGTTTCAGAGAAAAGAATTCAGGGCAAAACTTGCGATAGGTAAGAAATATTGATCGATCGCCAGAAGGCACTACAACTTCTATCGGAATGATTTCGTTCCAAAACCGAAGATTTTTTCATTTTTCAGGAATAACGGCGAACTTCATCAACAATAACTCTGATGAGGAAGCCAAGATTGAGGAGATTAGTGGTGTTGCGGCACTTTTCAACCAGAAATTCTTTGCTGATTTGAAAACAGAAACGGACATCGACTTGGAAAACATCGTTTACTACAAGGTTTGAGGAAAAGTACTGGGATTTTTACCGCTATCATGTCTAACTCGATGATGGTTGAAATGGTATCTGAAAAGCCCTTATTTCAGGACGACACACACTACTTTGTTATGACTGCTAAGAAACAGTCTTTACTACTGAAAGGAGTACTGAAAAAGGTAAATAGAGTCGCCGACTTTTTGTGCTTTTCCAAGCTGGGAACAAGAAAAATAGCGAAGTTTTGGAGCTAGAATTTCGACTTCAATAACGTGACAAATCTTCTCCCCACTATGCTGAGGAACTGTAACTAAAGAAGTTGCCAAGTTTGGGAAAATGAATTTAGAAAATCTCATCATGCAGGATCACAGTGACGTAATGGACCTTCTGTCGTATCAAAACGTGGATATCCCCAAACTACAACAATTTGTTCAACAAGCGGCGGATTTTAGTGCTGGTCTACCCCACAGTGACCTGGCTATCAATCCAGGTAAAAACTGGTTTAAACTGCGATTCCCGATTTCATAGCTCACTGCTAATTCAATCTGAAAAAGAAACTTTACCCCTATCTAACTTTGACCATAATGATTGATTTGATTGAATATCCCCGTGGATATTGCTTCTTTCATGGGCGAAAGAGAAAAATTGACAAATATCATTTCTCTCCCTCTCCCCGTATAACCTACCCACCACTCCCTCTCCCCTCTCTCTGTCTCCAGATACAGGGAAGGAGGATGTTGCCATATTCGACTTCACCTCCATGTACAGTGCCGAGTATGCCGCTAGGATACTCGAGAGGGCGGGCAAGAGACTGATCGTGGGATTGGTTGGGGATGCTCTCATGGAGGTACTATTGTAGCGCTAGATTCCTTAGAATCGCGTCGCATGTCAATGAGGTATTTCAATTTTCATGGTGAGAGGAGGATTTTCATCGATGGAAGGGCGGAAAAAGAATAACTCGATCATAAATTGTTGCTCGTTCTCATGTCTCAACTCTCAATATGTTGTGCTTTTATCGTAATTCATAACTCTCAATATGTTGTGCTCACAATTCATAATTCTCGCTGATCTCAGCCGTTCTGGCCCCTCGGAACAGGATGTGCTCGTGGATTTCTCTCATGCATGGATCTCATGTGGATGGTGAAGCAGCATCAGCTGGGTAAGCCCTGATGACAGAGATTTACAGAGATTTACATGAAATATGAAAGACGCTGAATTGCAACCTCAACTCGAAACTCCAAAATGACCCTAACTTCCCTCCCAGGTGCGAGCCCAAAGAAACTGCTCCAAGAACGAATGTCTCTGTTCCAAATCCTGCATCAGACCAGCAATGAGAACATGCACAAGAAACACAGTGCGTACACTGTCAACCCCAAAACTAGGTATGAGAGCGAAAAGTTGACGAAGGAGTAAGAATGTTGCAACTCGATCTCGTGGCGATCTAGTAGCGCCGCTATTCGAATTATAATTCCCTAATTGAAATGAAAAGTGATCTGATACCCCGCTCTCTTATTCCAGGTACACTTTTATACCAGATTTTACTGAGGATATCTCACACTTGTATGAATTTGACGAGAAGGAGAATAAGAAAGGTGGGTTTTTGGGAAAACAGGAAAAGCCTCTCGTGTCCAGAATCTCGAATAGGAGGATAAATGTGCCTTCAAACGGTGCGATTTCATCAAACTAATTGTTCTTCCTCAGTTCGGGCAGTGGATAAGGAAGCAGAAAAACCGCCCAAGAAGCGTCTGGCGGGCGAAACTACCGAAACCGTTCACAAACAATGGAAGAAGAACACCTTTGCCCGAACTCGAAAGCCCAAAAACCCCTCAACAGACTCAATTCTGAAGAATAAGAGTGAGTAACGAATAGTTTTCGTCACTCGTTTCATATGGAATGAAAAACTGGACAAGAACTACTGCAAACCCAGATTCTATCAAATTTTTTGGCAGCGATTACCTATACTGCGATGTCAGAGAGAATTTTCGAGAAATTTCCGAGCTTCCCTTGTACGGATTCGATATCGATATACCACCTGCACAAGGGGAAGAGCTGGATAATATGAGAATCCCAAAATTCGTGGCAGAAAAATTACTCGCCCGCACTTTCGCAGCGACCGTTGAAATTTATATACACACACGTTTTCTTGTATACCAAAAAACTTTGTATGTTCTTCATTCCATATCGATGCGTTCACGGATTACTCCATGTATGATATCCAGGTACAAACAGATATTCGTGTTTAGCCGTTTTCGTACTTGTCGATCCATTACACTCCATTACATCCCCCACAAGTCCCCTCGATGACTATGTCATGGAACCCGGCTCTCACCCCACCACCTCTCCTTTTCTAAAAACTACGTCCCCTCCAAACCATCTCCTTCCCATAACCCATTCCCTCCCTCCTCAGCACCTTCCCACTCCCTCACTCTTCTCCTCCCCTCCCCCATCCCACTTCTCACCCCTAATCCCCTTCTCACACACCACTTCTCACCCCTCCTCCCCATCTCACCCCCTCACTCCTATCCTCCCCAGGACCTCTCTCACCGGGAGTGACCGATGAGGAAATGCTCCTGGAGTGGTGTCGGGATAAACTCCGTCCCATCCTGCCCTACCTGCCCGTCACCGACCTCGATACCTGCTGGAAGGACGGTGTGCTCCTATGTGGACTCGTTCACCTCTGCGCTCCCGCTCTCATTGATATGGCGGCCGTGAAATCGAACACAGCTGCGGAAAATGTCGATCTCGCTATCACTGTTATGTTTAACGAGTTGGATATTCAGACGATAACATCCGGCGATGTGTTGCCGCCATCGGGACCGGACTTGTTGGCGATTATATCGACTATTCTCGAGTTGAAGAAAGCACATGAGAGGATTAATCGAGAGCCCATCTCATCCGGAGTCCCGGTTGAGATTTTGACAAAGAAAGCGAGGACGGTCGGTAAATCTCCGGAGAAAGATAAGTCGGTGACACCTGAACCTAGGAAAATAACACCGCTCACCCCAAATAGCAACAAATTGGTGCTAAACAGTCCGGTGGACGTTGAGACCAGAAAAACTCCGGTGGAGAGTAAAAAAGTGAGGAAAATCTCTGCTGAAGATAAGAGAGCTAGGAAAGTGTCAAGTGAGGATAAGAGAGCTAGGAAAGCGTCAAGTGAGGATAAGAGAGCTATGAAAATGTCAAGTGAGGATAAGAAGGCGAAAAAAGTGTCTGGGGAAGATAAGAAAGTGAGGAAAGTCTCGGGTGAGGACAAGAAGTCACGAGTGACGTCACCAGATCGAGAAAAATCGGAGGGCACACCCATTCCAAACCCACCTCGCTCAGAAAACAAAGTTGTCATGAAATCTCCCGTCAATAGAGAAATCACGAAGTCTCCCGTTAACCGAGAAGAAGTTTTCAAATCCCCTGTGAATGCAAGAGAACCCGTAAAATCTCCTGCGGAGGGCAAGAAATCAAAGCTCCGGCCCTCCACCCCTTCATCATCTGAAGAAAGTAAGAAGTTGAAACTCTCCCCTCCCAAAGTTGAGACAAACCCGTTTGCAGATGAGCCAGACGATGATGAAGAAGAAGAGGACGAGCCCTTGTTCATGACACCACCCCCACCATCACAACTCAATGCCGTGATCAAGAAATCTCAACCATCGCCCACCAAAACCACGAAAGTTCAGAATGATAGCGCTTATGATACCATGAGTAGCATGATAGGTGATCATGATCTCAAGAAGTCGACGAAATCACCTCAAAACATGGTCGATGATCATCCTAAGATGACACCAAAATCGGATGGTGGACGAAAATTGGATGAAGATGAGGAAATGTTGTTCCACACACCGGAACCGAGTGTTAACGAGAATATCAAGAAACGTGTCACGAGTCAGAGAAAGTTGAGGAAGAAAACTGAGTCGAAATTCATAGCGGAGGTTGAAAACCTGGAAAAGGTTGCGAAGCCGAAGGGCCCCACGCCGGGAAAGGGGTCACAAAAGTGTCACACATGCTCGCAGAGTGTCTTAGTGCTGAAACGGGTGGCGGTGGAAGGTTACGCTTTCCACCGGAAATGTTTCGTCTGCGAGGACTGCGGCGTGGTCCTGAAAACCTCCACATACCATCTCATCACTTCCAACGATCCAAATCTCCCGGGTCATTTCTACTGTAAGACCCATTTCAACGAAGTGCTAGCTCGGAGTCGGGAAATGAAGGGAAGTTCCTCGGGACTCGTTCAAATATCTCGGAATAAAGAGTCCAAGAAGAAAATCCCTCGGGCAGCGTCCGTCTGTATTTATCCCAATGATTACAAACGGGAGTACGGCTCCCCCGCTCCCCTCGACAACATATCCGAAGTGAGGGAGCTATCCCCTCCACGGGCAGCGAGGGGGAGGAGCCAAACTACTCCCCCCATTCCCTCCACTCCCCCCACGGAGCATACTGTCACCAGGATCCAAACTGAGACTCCCCGTTCTCCGAGTAGGTCAACCCCGATATACAACCGTAAGTCTCCGACTAGTAGAACTAAAGTAACGATAAGCGAGGTTCCGTCGCCGGGAAAAGTGCAGACGAGAACACCCTCAACCCGGGGCGAGAGGATGACACCACCAGTGACACCACCAGTTGTGACACCACCACCACCAGGAACCATGATGATGGAAGAGGAGTTACCGACAGAGGGAATCCCCGATAGCATAGCGGGCAAAGTGCCAGAAAGAGAACCCTCGCGGCCCCCGCCCCCGGTAGATTTGCTGCCACCTGTAGTAGCTCTACCAAAGAGGCGGAGCACTAAAGCTCACAAAGCACCACTTCCTCCCCAAAGATTCTCGGATAACCAGTCTTCAACCGTGGCAATTAGTAGAGCTAAGAGTTCGGCTGCTGATATGGGGACACCACAGGCATTGGTGTCAAAGAGAGCAATGTCTAACGTGACACCGAACCGGAAGGATACTCCTAAGAACTCTTCCGAAACTGTGGAGGAGTCAAAGAAGAAAATAAGTGATGGCGTCAAGAAATCAGACCCGGCTGCGGCTAAACCATTGCTAAATCAGTGGATAAAACCCAAGGTGAGCCCGGCGGTAGCAGAAGAGTTTGCCCGATTCCACTCCCACAGCATGTCCGATCTGGACTCCTATATAACTGATCATGGTCGGAGGATGAGGAGTGAGATGCGGAAAGATGATCCCGAACCGAGGATGTCTGTTCAGGACAGAATAGCGATGTACTCCGCAAACGACGGCAAATCGGCCGTGGAGGGAGCACCTGCAAGGCCGAAACCGTCGTATGTGAAAACTGATTCGGAGCGAAAGAAGAAGGTGGAGGTATCGGCCGATCTGAAGAAGACTGTGTCACGTGATAAGGAGCGAGTATCAACAGCACGCCCCATAACATCTGCTGCTCAGCGTAAAGTAGCAAAACGCCGTCTCCTCATGCCGTCGAACAAACACACGCAACGCCGCTTGGCACAAGCCCAGAAAATCCAACGAGACCGGAGTCTCCTCGAGCAGAAGCTGGTGGAATTTGAAAACGAGGCTGCCGAAGTGGAGCAGAAACTCCGGAGTACGGGGAAAGATGATGCGTTGCTGTCGCAGTTCCTGGAGCTGGTAAACATCAAGAATGAGTTGACAAGGCGGGAAAATGAGGTGCACCTGTGCGAGAAGTATCTCCAGTTGCTCGACGAACAGGACCAGATTGAGAGGGACCTCAGGTAGGAGCAGGGGGAGGGGAGGAGCGGGGTCCTATCTTTGTGTTTTGTGGGTTTGGGAGGTTCTTCTTTTTGGTAATTCGTCAATTTAAAGGGCGTTCGGAATTACTAATTTCATCATATGATAAATCCCAGGTACATTCTGGAGATTTCTCAAATCGAGATATCGGAAGGACACAAAAAGGAGGAGGAGGAGCTAATTTTGAGGAAAGTCGATGTTGTTAATCGGAGAGATTATCTTCTTACACAGGTAAGTAATAAGTTGATAAAATTTGAGGTGGTCTGGCTTCTCGATTCCTATCGTGAGAACATGGAATCTAACTCATGTTCCCGCTACTGATCCTGTTACTGATGATGGTCTTGCGCTACTTCATTTTCGAATTCCTAGTCTGATTAGCTGCTGCCTATAATATGACTGACGTGTTTTCTACCACAGTTGTACGACAGTAAGAGAAGGGAAGAGGAAGAGAACAAACTTATAAACGACATGTTGGTCTCCAAAGAGTTGTCATCCAGTAGACACGCATACAATACTGACACGTTCATAACCATCGAGGAATTGCTAGAGGTTGGGGTGAAACGGAGTTTTTGCACTCCTGTCGAATCTAGTTTATCATAATCTCATGATGTTCTAAGTACTTGCTTCTCGATATACTTGCTTCTACAGCCATTGGAAGACGAGAAAGAAGATGAAATTGAGGAATCACTCCAAGAGTTTGAGAATTCAACACCCACGGTACGTTTTGAATTTAGGTGTTGCAAATTAGTTGACAGTAACGTTTAAACATCGGGAATTTCAATTTGAATTCTTCTCTTAATTTCTTAAATCCTTCCCATAATTACTCAAACTCAATTATTTCAGTGCAAAAGACGAGAGAAGAAGGGAAGGAATGAAGCAACAGAAGAAAATATCATCTCAAAGTTTATACGAGGCTTGAACATCTTTTCGTGACTGTAACCCTTGGTTATTTTTTGACATCTGAATAAACTGCTCCTACATTTAACTGAAAATTGTAGGATTGATCAAGTGGCATGTTCTAATGACAGACAGTGTGCCCTTACTTCTTGATCTTCGACCCTCAGTTTTTATTGATACTTCAAAATGACTCTTCAGAAATCCGATTAACTTCAGGCTCATAATTCTTATTGAAATTTCCAGTTAATTTCAATTCTTTGATCTGATGTTGTTACTTTAGATTAAACTAGAAAACCTGTCAAGTGGACTTGAATCACGTCCACTTGACGGTCTCGTGATACAATGCTCATTGGAAACGATAACAGTACGTTACTTTAGAACGACAGCAGACAGCTAAACATGACCTGTGATCACATTCCAACGTACTTATTAGAAACAAAAATTTTATGAAGGAGCACATGGTCACGATTCAGCCATTCCTTCGAACAAGCACAGAAAACAGTGCTTGTTCAAATCTGCACGTGCAACACCACAACGCGCTCCATTTTGTGACGTACAACCAATCAAAAACAGCCAAATTATAATAGGGATCATCTCATTTTTGCCAATTTACAAATGCAATAACTAATTCAATAAGTGATTGATAACTTTGCTTGAGAAAAGGGTTTGTAAATATATAAATACATTAAGTAGCTATTTTTTCCATTTTGCGATGTTTTTAATATCTGCTGTGTTTGTCATTTATACCTGAGCCTAGCCGTTTTTACCCTTACCGTTTATGCACTGTGTTTTCATGATGTGATATTGTGATAGCATTCAGCATTAAGATTTAAATTAGAAATCGAAGTTGCCCGTGACCATGGACCAGACATTTTGTCGGATTTGGGTTAGGGTACGGAATTAGTATCTTGTGCACTGTGCAGGTTAGGGTTTAGGATGGGTTAGGAAACCTTGCCTGTCGATGATAGACCCTGATTTCGCGCGCGCCGCTAACGGTATGTAACACGCTGACGCTCGCAACAGCAGCTTGTCGATCGATGATAGACCCTGTCGAGAATTTCGTTTTGCAATTGCGCGCCGCGCCAGATATGAAAACGGCAGCCGGGCCTAGCCTAGCGTAGCGCTAGCCAGGCAAAGCAAAGGAAACTGAAAGCTAAAGAACATGAGTCACGTGATAAAATTAGGGCGCGCGGGCGATGGATTCAATGTTCGAAATATGAATAAGAGCCAAATTTGAAATTTCTGATGAAGCGGCGCACGCGATTTGAGGCGGCGCCGCGGTGAAAAAGCAATTTTGCGCGCATGGCGCAATTCTAGCAACAGGAGTCGATAGATTATGATAATTTTTCAGGTTGTAGCGTGCGAGTCCATATATAATGGGGAAACCCCCAATCTTCCTTCGTATTATGCTGGTTTCAAACACAAGCCCAGAATCAGAAATATAGGACGCGCCGCGCACTGATTTCTGAGCTACATCGACTTAAAATAACTTTGCAAACTCCCGCGTTACGACCGATGGCGGCATATTTCACATACCTGTCATATTGCCCTGTCATAAATAGTGACGTAGCCTTTCCACATTGTAGCTCCTCTTTCTGCCAGCTTCACGATATTTGATAATATCTGTCCTTTCTCCAAGATCACTGTTAGGTAGGTACCAACTTCAGATGGGAAATATTTGTTGGAAGTAGGATCGCCGATCCCAATAATTCGAGTAGGTACTTCCCAATAAATGCCACCCAACGTCGGTACATATGAACTTTGATGATTTCCCAATCAAGTGTGACTGATTCTGCAGTTTTTAATCAACTTTGATGCCACCTATGGAGCCAGGAGCAAAGCTACTTTTCACTTTACTGCAAAGTTCGCTAAATTGGATTTCTATCCTTATCACTCCCTTTTCCTGATAACTTTTGAATATTTTAACATTCCCTAATATTTCTGTGGTAAATGTTATAACTATCCTGCCCTATTGAAATTCTTTGCAATCTTTGAATATTTCAAGACAAATGCCAATTCTGCCGAAAACGTGACGATTCATCCTAACTTGAAACTGTAGGAGTGAATTTAGGTGAGATAATTCACTCATTGATCCCCGATTTGAACAGTGTGTGTGTGTGTGTGTGTGTGTGTNTGTGCCTCAAAAAGTTGAAAAAAAGGGCGCACCCTAATGTTCAATAAGAGCCAAATTTCTGATAAAGCGGCGCAGTCGGCAGTGCGCACGCGATTTGAGGCGGCGCGGCATGCGCAAGCGCCGCAGCACGCAGTGAAAAAATAATTATCAATTTTGCGCGCATGGCACAATTCTCGCAACGACGCAACAAGACTCAGGAGTCGATAGATTATGTTTATTTTTCGTTTAAGGGGTCAGGTTGTAGCGTGCGAGTCCATATATAATGGGGAAACCCCCTATCTTCCTTCGTATAATGCTGGTTTCAAACACAAGCCCAGAATCGGAAATATAGGACGCGCCGCGCACTGATTTCTGAGCTACATCGACTTAAAATAACTTTGCAAACTCCCGCGTTACGACCGATGGCGGCATATTTCACATACCTGTCATATTGCCCTGTCATAAATAGTGACGTAGCCTTTCCACTTTGTAGCTCCTCTTTCTGCCAGCTTCACGATATATGATAATATCTGTTTTTTCTCCAAGATCGCTGTTAGGTGGTACCAACTTCAGATGGGAAATATTTGTTGGAAGTGGGATCACCGATCCCAATAATTCGAGCACTTCCCAATAAATGCCACCCAACGTCGGCACATATGAACTTTGATGATTTCCCAATCAAGTGTGACTGATTCTGTACAGTTTTTAATCAACTTTGATGCCACCTATGGAGCCAGGAGCGAAGCTACTTTTCACTTGACT
The DNA here is from genome assembly GCA_946803715.1 of Beroe ovata. NCBI lineage: Eukaryota > Metazoa > Ctenophora > Nuda > Beroida > Beroidae > Beroe > Beroe ovata. The sequence goes on along the minus strand of CAMPET010000001.1, from coordinate 537,743 downwards.
CCAAAGTTCGCTTAATTGGATTTCTATCGTTATCACTCCCTTCTTCTGATAACTTATGAATATTTCAACATTCCCCTAATATTTCTGTGGTAAATGTCATAACTAACCTGCCCTATTGAAATTTCAATCTTTGTGTATGTGTGTGTGTGTGTGTGTGTGTGTGTGTGTATGTGTGTGTGTATGTGGATTGAAGTTTGCCAGCTGATAACACCGTATAATGCCGGTTTCAAACACAATGCATAGCGCGATAGAATGAGCAATGTTATCCTATGAATGATTTTTTCGTATCTCAACTTTTTCTACCATGCTTATCTCTGCACAAATTTCACTGCTTATTTCACAAGTAATGTTTCACTGTCACAATGAAATATCCTATAGTTGTTAATGTTTTACTTGTGGAGGCCCTAGTTTGTAGTCCGGTCGCATATCAAGATCTAGCAAGATAAACGTCAGTGCCCCTCTGACGTCATATATAAACCATATTCTATTTCATCGAGAGAATATGACGCCATCATTTTCAATTTCTTTCCGGAAGAGTTTCCAATTAGCTCCTTTTTTGGTCACTCGAACCTTCTCCAATAATGAGAGATACCCCTCCTCCTCTCTCCCCTGGTATCACAGGGACCTCTCCCCCACATCTTCACATCTTGACTGGGACTGATTTAATTAGACGACCCCTGTGTCAGATTATTCCTGATAAGGGGGGGTTGGGACTTGAGAGCCTGAATTGTGAGACAGGTTTTATATCTCGCGAGTATATAATAGAACTCGACCTTCCTATATATTACTTCACCCCTGAGGAATTTTAATTTGTGTGCTCATCAGGTGGTGATGATATGTATGTGTATTTTTGTACGTTTCATCATCGTTTTGCTTAATAACTGGCTTCTCCTGAAGTGAGTTCCAGTTTTATAGGTTTGAATTTGAAAGAATTTTTCTCTTATTCCGTATTTCAGGTTTCTTCTTCATTTCAGTACCTTCTTCATACTTCAGGAGTAGGTACTATTCCGTCAAGATTCGTCCCGGTAACCGGTTTAAAATATTTATGCTATGTTACGATAAAGTTCTTCATATTCATGTCATAATAGGCATTGTTATAGTCACTGAATCACTCTTTGATAGTAGCCACGATGCCTCTTTGCTCCTCAGCAATTTGAGAATTGTTCGTGTTTTTGTCTCGAAAATTTTAGCTATTCTCGAACTTATCGGTCGCCATATGTGTGAGTAATAAAGGCCCGGAAACTCTATCTCCTATGAGAATAAGTTCATTTGGAAGTTTATCTCACTTCAACATCTGTTTTGGGATGCAGGTGTCGCTACGAGAAACAAAGAGAAACATTATAACCAGCAGCTGCTTTTGATAATTCATTACTCGGAGGTAACTAATTTCGAGTTCTGCTTTTCTCAACTTATCTATGTAAAATCTACATGAACAAAATCACATGAACATGATTGATTGCCTTTCGATCCCGCTATTTCATCGTTCATTCGTACACACATAAACGCATACACACATTACACACATACACACATTACACGCATACACACATTACACGCATACACACATAGACGCATACACACATTACACGCATACTTATTTCATCTCCACTCAATTCTACTTACGTTTACTGTCCCTCACTACAGCTGCTATAGTCGTTTATATTCAACTCTGTTTAGTACACTCTGACTCTCGAAGTATGTAGTATAATTATAAATGATTAAGTGCATTATGCTGTGCGAGCTTCTTGCTGTGATCGTAGTGCGTAATTACGTGTCGTACTGCGTACAGCTGTGTGCGTGTTTTTATGCGTGTATGCGTGGGTATATGATGCGTATATGATGCGTGTATGTGTAGGAATATGCGTTGATAAGGTCGTGGCATGGTGAGTTCTTTCCATTGCTATTCACGGCTTCTTTTGTCGAGTTCGCTAATTGAGTGTCAATCGAGTTCCTGTAGGTCTTGATTTAGAGTGCAATTGTAGAATTGAGTGTCTGCAAATGTGTTTGTGAGTGTAAATGTCTGTAAAAGATGTTTGTGTATAAACCGTGCATTACTCTGTGCTATGCACAGACTGTGATGTGACCAGTAGTGACCTAGCAGATGTTTCAGCGACCATTAGTCCTCCAAGTAGAATATGTGTGTTTTTGTGTGTGTCTGTGTGTGTGTGTCTNTGTGTGTGTGTGTGTATGTGTATTTTGTTTTCAAGTGGAGTGTTCTCTCCACTTTTGTACTCGATTCATGCATCTTTGTGTGGAATTGAAGGACGAATCGTGGACACCACTCTAATCTGACACCACTTTTCCTTGACACCATTTTATTCTGACAGCACTTACTTGACACCATTCTTCCTTATTCCTTGACACCACTTCACTGTTACACTATTCTGTAGGTACTCCTTGGCACCACTTTTGTAAGACACTATTTCCACTGACACCACTTATTTCTCTCACTTTCTCTCCTGCGAAGCTGTAACCTGCGCTCTAACCACAGTTTCCATACCAACTGCCGTGTGCTATAATTGGCCGGTATATGTGTATTACCATTTATTAATTGTAATGAGACGGTAGCCATTATACCTTTATCAATCAATGGTAAATCAATCATGCCTATAACTCTGATAGAGCTCGGATGGTTATAATAGTATCAGTCGATCCGTGGGTGACGTGTGCATGTGTGCGTGCGTGTGTGCACTGTGTGGAGTGCGTGTGTGTTTGTGTGTGTATGTGGTATGTTTGTCACACATGCGAATGTGTATGTATGAGTGTCATCATTTGACAGATGCCTGTCAAGATGTACAGTCTGTCTGTGTGTTTGCAAGAAGGGTTGCATTAAAGATGTGTATGAATGCGCGTAGGTACTTCCATTTAATCTCAAAGCTACACTTTAGTATTTTAGTAACGTCTGTTAAACCAATCTTACACTCCTTTCTTGGCTTTATTGCTGTCACAAGAACGCCATTCATGGTATAATTGACCAGACATCGGAGGGGAAATTTTACAGATTCTTTAATAAATGATGGAGAAAGCGCGGTCCTCAGATTATTGTGCTCGATTGCCAGTTGCAATGTGCGATTGTGCGTGTATGTTTGTGTGTGTGTCTGTGTGTGTCTGTGTGTGTGGTCCCTGAGTGAAGATTTCGATTTTTTGCTTATTACCCCTTCCCCTCCTTCATCGTTTTTCTGTTCCTCAAAAATATTTTGCGTTCCTGAATCAAGCTTTTGGATGAAATTTTGTGCTTTATTTATTTTAGATTTTGGCTCTCTTCATGCGAAAAGTTTGCAATAGCCGTTGCTATGGATCGTGTGATTAGCAGCTAATTAGATTATCAGTCCGATTCGCAACTCAATTAGCACGAATAGTTATAAAATCCTGCTACAGCCATTATTTTCCTGAGTGCTCTTCATTTTTCCCTAATCTAGTCATACTACAAACCCCCACCCCTCAATCAATTCCACCCCTTTTTAACCCCCCCTCTCGTTTATTAAACCCCATCACTCGAACTAGTTTAACCGCTAATCAACACTGAGGATAGCTATCGTATTACCGACATGTTATTCCCACTCTCGGTAGTTTGTGAGAGAGAGTGGTGAAATGTATAACTCATACCTACACACTCGCGATTTCCATGTGATTCCGCATTTATTCACGTTATCTTCCAGTCACGTTTTTTGGAATAACTGGATAAGGGGTCACCTCTCGACCCTGTGATCAAGAAGTGAATTTTTTAGTTTTCTCGTTAACTTTTGTCTCCGAAATGGCCACGAATTCCCCGACTTTTCGTAATCCAATAGCCATATCGGATAGCTGTATCACTGCCACCTGGGCTGTGAATCGGCGGTAATTGAGTTGGAAATGGAGTGCGAAAAAACTGGTTTCAGAGTGTTGCTTCTCTCTCTCTCGTGTTATATCTAGGTCGAGAAAAATAGCCGTGCGTTGGCAATCACACGGTTTCTGCTTTCTGTGATTATTATTGACGTCACAATTACCAAATCCTTGGACCATTAAAAATTCACCGGATATGCGTGTTTGTCACAAAAGCGGTGATTGACAGAATATGATAACAAATTGGCGGGCAATTCCAACCCTCCCCCATTTACACCAAAGCTCACCATCTCTCGTTCGCTCACAATGACAGGAATTTCATCAGAAAATTTAATGACGGCCCTGTACGAATCAGTCGCACCAAGATTCAACCATCGTGAAATGATCAGATGGGTTTACGGATATTCTCGTGGTATCTTTGTCTGGTTTTCTTGATTAGTTCACACTTCACGCGTTTATTCCTACCGTTTTCTTCCTTTCTTTCTCCCTGGAATGAGAAGAAAGTTGCATTCCTTTCTGCCACCTTTCTACCGTTCAGCTGTTTACAGTACCAACTTATTTTATTATTCACTGGGTATGCCATTGTACACTTTCTATCATGACAAGAAATAGGTTTGTAACACGTTAGCGTGTGTGTGTCACACGTTCGTTTATCTCTCATTTGTATTTGATCATCGCTGATAACGCACATAAATCATCGGGTGTAAGTTTGTGGGATTCATTGGCATATTTTGTCATTGCTAGGGTGTAGTAATTGTCATTCAGAACTCGCTCCTGTTTTGATTATTCCTACTGTACAAGATGAAAATTGCTAGAAATTTTAGCTTCTTTGAATTTCGAAGTCCTACTTCACAATCCCCTCTCCACAACTCGGTTCCTAATCTCGGTATATAATCTCCTAGCATCACCTCTATTACACATTCACAATGGTTGACACCGAGACAGTTGCTTCCTCTCAACCAGAGACTACGACAGAAGTGGTAGAGACCCCCAAAACACAGGTAAGGGACGCTTAGTGGACTGGTCAACTGTGGTCGCGTCACACACGCACATCGCTCACACGCTTACTTAGCGCGTGTTTGTGTGATGCGACCACTAAAATAGTGGAGCAGTACAGATACTATGTTTCTGAATCTTTTCGAATTTCGATACGACTTCCTTGGAAAATGTTTTTTGAGGGAAGCATGCGGGCCACAGAAATCGGAGGAAATTTTAGACTTCCCGGAGAAATGGTGTAATTGAGTAATTGAAGTACTTAGCTCTCTGAGTTCTCCAAACTACCCCAATCCCCATTTTCTCCCAGGTCGAGGAAACACCCGCCGCGGCCGCTGCTCCCGCTGCTGTTGAGGAGGAGGAGACTCCCGTGAACGGAGACCAGGAGCACTCCGACTCGGAGGAGAAAGTGTCAGAGCCAGAGGAAAAGGACTCCGAGCAGAAGGAAACTGTGGAGGTGAGGGACAGGGAAACTGTGGAGGTGAGGGACAGGGAGACTGTGGAGGTGAGGGACTGCGGGACAGGGAAACTGTGAAGGAGGGGGCAGGGAGAGGGAACGTGTTTTTGTGGTAAAATTTCAGAGCTATCCTCGTTCATATCAAGCTTTTTAAGTAACTTGAAAAGTCGGGGAAATATCTTTCCTCTCCGGTGAATGTGGGACCAGATGAATAGTAATACATATCATGATGTGGTCACTGGGCACAGAACTCTCATCATCCTCTCTCTCTCAGGAAGCGACTGAAGCCCCTGCGGAGGAAGCTCCCGTCGCAGAAGAGGAGAAGACGACACAAGAGGATGAGGTGAGAGGGATTTGCTCCTGCCCGATGCTGATCAAATGATCATTCTTTCGACAATATGATCTTTGATCATGTTGGAGCATGGACCATTGTTGTAGTGTTGGGTGAAAAAAGGTTGAATTTGAATCTTCTTGATGTTTTTGCTTAATAATCCGAAATATAAGTGGGCGGATGTCAGAGCGGGGAGAGCGCACGATATTTCAAATCTAGTCAGTAGTCGCAAAGGATTGGCATCTCAATCGTTAGAGCCAGTAAATTAACTGGTATTCGGTTTCATATGTTTAGGAAGTTGGGTGCGAGTGCCGTGGACTTGTTGAAAACGCATACCCGCTTATCTGGCTCTGTTGTAAACCAACTCAATTTAAATTGATGCCATAATCTTAATGTTTTCATGCTTAATCGGCTCAATAACTTTTCAAAAATAACTAAGAGAACTGAGGTACAATTTCCCATATATGGCAACATACATGTTGATACTGGAGAAACAGTAGGTATTCTTGTACAACTTCCCGTATCCAGCCGGAGACACAGAATTAGGGCCCCCCTCTACTGATGATACAAACCAACAGGCACCCACTACTGATCCTCACGACCACTCCGACGCACAAACCATCTCCCCCTCAACCCGAGAATCACAACCAAAAGTAACTTTTGATCCGTATATCGCGGCTGAAGTGGCGGCAGCGGCCCAAATTGTGGACGAAACTTTTGGAGCGAACAGAAAGTCGCTGGTAAGATGCTGCGTCGTCGTCGACCAGTTGGTCGAGTTTTGTGTCTCTCGGGCTATGTTCATCGCATGAGTTTTTGTTAGAATCGTATCAGGCTCTTGTTTGACGAAAAAATATCCGTTTTCGGTGTTTTGCTCTTGTTACTTTCTGCTTTACGTTCTCTTGTTGTCCTCTTCTGGTTTTATGTCGAGATCATACGTATTCCAACGATTTTGATGGCTGTTGCTTCTTCAAAAACACAGCTTACCCACTTTGCAAATACCGCAATCTCAAAAACTGCCAATGTAACTTTTTCATCTGATAATCTGTGTGAGAACTTTGATATCGTTATGGTGGGATGGGCGAAGAAACCACACGTCAAACTAATTCGGGAATGATATTTGTTTGCTGATTGTTGCTCTTTATGTTGCGACAAGAGGACTGCTTTTCATTTTCTCTTGAATTAAAAACGGGGCTTGGTGACTATCTATAGAGGGAAATTACTGAATGTTGCGCGTCTCAGACAATTCTAGTTTGTTTTCTCTCACTGAACCTTCTCCCAGGTAAAGGAAGATTCAGAACCCGCAGCTGAAACCCCCACAGCTGAGACCCCTGTGGAAGAGGCCCCTGCTGAAGAGGCGGCTCCTGTGGCAGCAGAAGCTCCTGCTGCTGAAGAGGCGTCTAAAGAAGAAGCAGCTGTGGCTGAAGACACTCCTTCCAAGAAGAAGGGATTTATGTCCAAGTATGTTGGGTTCCTAATTCTCGTCATTCGATACATTTGGGGCTCAAATTCCCGCCATGAAACTGTTGGCTTTATTTGAACGCTTAAAAACTTGCACCTACTCTGCAGTACTCAATCATTGGTTCAATATTACTTTTTGTGGTTTACATATAATCAATAATGAAAACCACACCTAACTGTATGTTCATTATTCAACCGTCATATTGCCGAAATGTGCATGCGAATATTTGTGGTTCATCATTCATGTCGGAATATTAATCCTCCGCCGATTGCAAAATCGTCGTAAGTGCTACAAATTTGCGGTATACTAACTTTTCACTCGCAATTTGCGAGGAAGTATTTTCCTACCTCGCCCCCCTTCCCTCTCAACGAACTATTTACCTGTCACAGGCTAGGAATCAAGTTCCCGAAGAAGGAAAAGAAGGAGGAGCCAGCTGTAGAGGAGACTCCTGCAGAAGAGGGGGAGGAGAAAGAGGCGGGAGTAGTGGAAGAGGCGGCTCCTGTTGAAGAAGGAGAGGCGGCAGCACCAGTGACTGAGGCGGAGGAGACACCTGTGGAAGAGGTAAGAGTCACGTGATGTGTTTAACCTCTGAGGGATAAGAAAGGGGACAAAAGAGGGGTTGCAAGGTTCTATAGACGGCTTTCTCGGATGTTATCTGGTAGGTTCCAGAATAAAAGTTGCCTTTGATCACGGATTCTGGAATAAAATCAGGGGAGATAAAAACCAATTTATGTGAGACTTCGTTTTCATAATATTCTCACATAATTTTAGATACCAATCCACGGTGCAATAATTTGTGATACAAATTTCTCCGATAATTAGATCACTGTGATAAAAGGATTTCAAAGGCGTGAACTCTCAAATTGCAACTTTTATAACTTACCTGTGGAGGAATTGAAACATTTGGAGATTCCTCGAACTCGAATTCCGAGAAAAATCTAGTTTGCGAGAGGAATATTTCTGCGATATTATCGATATCCCACGCCCTGTTTTCAATCAATCATAGTTTAATTAACTAATTGGTCGGTGAACACCTTGAGTATATATCTTTTTTCCATTATTGTAGAGTGAGAGGATTTTTCCGAACTCCATATAAGGAATAATTAGTCTCGGCAATATGGGAGTGTCGCTCGATTGCGTGACGGTGATCGTGTGATTTCAATTTCATAACCTACACACACTGACACACACTGTACACACCCGGTACACAGAACACACACACACACTCACAGAAAACCTGTGTACGGCCGTACGGGGGGAAGAGAGGGGTGAAACAGGTGGTTTCGGCATATTTCTCTCTCTCTCTCTATGTGCCACTTACAACAGGGGTTACACAATTAACTCACGGGTTTCATTTCATTAACAGCAGCTGTGTTGACACCAGTATGTATGGACCCTATGGAAATTAATTTAGTGGAAATAAATAATAGTGACTATGTAAATAGTGATTATGATAGCAGATTATTTTTTCTTCATTTTGGGTCTATCATGATCTAAAAAATGCACCCGTTTTTTCTATCCAAACATGCAAAACAAAAACAACGCCACCCATTTCTCAATAAGGAGTCGTGTAGAGTGTGAGTGTTAAAACACCTATTCTAATTTTCGCACGAGAGAGTCTAGGGAGGTTGTTTGTATACATTCCACTCAACGATAACACCATGGACGGGATGTTGTTATTATCGGTTGGTTGGGGGAGTTTAACAAAACTGGACGGGATTGTATGAGGAGAAGCTTGATGTATGATACGTATCTCCTCCAATACTTGATAACACGATGTCGCTAACTGCCAATATCGGAGGAATCTACGAGTCCAGAACCGACATGCTTGCAGGCTGCAGAATCCTATAGCAACATCTTCATACCAAGTGCTAAGTTGTTCAACTCATATTTCATGTACGAATTTTTACTCGAAGTGATAATATTCAGTGATGAAATGGTCGGATATGCTTGTTCCTACATCCATCTATCATCGATAGAAACTCGATCCTGATCCAGGATGTTCTGAGGAGTCCGCATTATTGAGGGGAGAATCACGTGACAGATTCCCTCATTTTCATTGGTTGGGACCTGCATTCTCATTGGTCAATCAATGTCACGAAAATAGGGTTCTATCACAACCTGCATTGATAACGATCGGGTGTCCGAATAACGCTTCGTCGCATATTATACTCCTTCAGGGTTCATTCAGTCACACTATATTTGACGTGAAAATTTTCCGTTCTTATTCAGACATGGTAAAATTATGATTGCATTCTGACACGTATTGAGTGATATGCTCATGGAAAGTGTACGATTGAAGATGCTCCCCATTCCCTTACATGAAAATCTGAGCACCGAAGTTTTTTAAGGTAACTTCTGTAATCTGTTATTCACGTTCGTTTTTGCATCCCAAATCACACAGGTAACACACAGATCACACAGGTAACACACAGATCACCTTAACACACAGATCACCCTAATTTGTGTTATTTGAAAACATCAATGATCAAGAATGATTTCTTATCAGTGGTAAGATCATTGACAAAATACTCAAACCCTACACACACATCGGAACAGTCTGTGGTATAATTGCGTACGGCTTCCCACTCTCTCAAACACACACACACACACACACACACAATTGGAAACTGTTTCCTGTGCTATGTTGGGCATATCTCACACTGATTTGGGCACACTCAATTATTCATAAGGTTTCTCACTTATCATGAATGGTTTTTGATTGCGAATGTCGTACATTCTAGTTGAGAGGGAGATAAGAAGTGTAAACGTTTTGGATGGGCGTGTTCAAAAGAGTTTGTGTTTGTGTCTGTGTTTATGTGTGTCAAAAATGATATTGCTAGTCCCTTCTTGCCCATGTCACCCTAAAAATTTTAACACCACTCCCCTCGCGAAAAAATATACGGCTCAATTTTCACTATGGAATGTAATCTTGTTAATTCCATGTGGGATGCTCATAACATGAGATCATCCCACACTTTCAATAAAAGTGGTGGCAGGAATGTTGATGATATCATACTGCTAAGAAAGTTGACTGCAAGATTTCCAGCGCGGCTTAAGGACCCCTTACCCTCCCCTTAGCCTCTTTTGGAGTACCCCAATCCATCCTATTGCAACTGTTTCATCAGGGAAGGGGTTAAATCATTGTTTATTGTTTACTGTTTAGTATACAGATGAATAATCAGTCTAAAACCTTGTTTATTGTAGACTATATGGATGGATAATCATCAATGATCAATTATTGATTACCATACACAACGATAATTCCTGTCCATGACGGGCGATAGTGTAATTTTCGGCAGCATTATTCGCCATTTGGATAAAAGTCGTAAAATGTTGCATCTCGTAGCAGCTGCAGGTAATGATGTTCATGGCGAGCTCAGTATATAATACTCGTGAGAGAAGGGGGGAGTTGACTGAGTATAGTAGTGGTCGCCAGATGGTCAGCAATTCTCTGTGGTCGTTGTCTCTGGTCCGAGAGAGAGTGTGTATCTTATGTGTGTACACTCATATACTTCATCATCACACTGATGAGAGGTGATCACGCTTTCTTGATGAGAATGTGTGTGTGTGTGTGTGTGTGTGTGTGTGTGT
>CAMPET010000001.1:515274-527002 GCA_946803715.1 Beroe ovata | reverse complement strand
TGTGTGTATGTGTGTGTGTGTGTGTGGTTGTGTGTGTACTGTGTCTGTGTCTGTGTCTGTGGTTGTGTGTCTGTGTGCGCCCTGATATTTCCCCAAAGTAGGTGGATTATCAAACGTATGCAGCCTCAAAAACCACGCTGATCGATATGTATAACATGCACATCATTCTTTCAATCACACATTTTCAACACCCATACTGTGATCTACACTCGCTGAATAGGCAATTATCCCTTATTTGGAAATATTCTTGCGCTCATTATAAAGATTGGATATTGGCTATACCAGCCACCCACACACACACACACACACTTTCACGGATAGAGAGCTAGCAGTGACAGAACGTATGGCAGGCTTCTCGGCATTGATGATGACAGAAATTTCATATACTTAGATCAGTTTCATAGGGGAGTTCGGTGTAATAACTGTCAGACTTCTCTCATAGAGTGGTATATGTGACTTGGATGACAATGAATGTCACTCTCGATTACAAATTAAACAGCTGGTGGTTTTAGAATGATGTTGTTAAACAGATACCTATACGAATAGGATTACTGAAAATCGACTGTTTTCTCGTCAGGTCAAAACAGACGAGGTCGCTGTCGAGGGGGAGGGGGAGGAGAAAAAGAAGAAGGGGAACATCATCAAACGACTCAGCCAGAGAGGACTGAACTTCAAGAAAGCAAGGAAGGTTTGTTGAAACTGCTCATTTTTTTCGAACCCTTCCTGTGATCCTCTTCTCGGGACCAATGGTCTAGTTTCCAACATATTGCCTTATTTTTATTCCTTTCCTTCAGCCCAAATCGGCGGAAGAATCCGCTCCCGCCGCAGCTGAAGGCGAAGCCGAAGCGAAACCGGAAGGTGAAGAGGAGGAAGCGAAACCGGAAGAGGAGGAAGCGAAAGCAGAAGCAGAACCAGCAGTTGTAGAGGAGACTACTGAGGAGACACCAGTCGAAGAGGGAGAGGTGTGTACTGTGTATGTGTGTCTGTGTGAGTGTGAGTATGTGTGAGTGTGTATGTGTGTCTGTGTATGTCTGTGTTTTTGTGTGGCGAAATTAATTCTACCAATTGACTTCGAATTGTCACGTAGTATCTCAGGTTATGTAACACTACATCGACCTTACAATACCAATCTCAATTATTACAATCCATGCTGCTCGCAATTAGCATCAGGATCACCAAATTAACCTGTCATGTCTGCCCGACATCAAATCACGATACATACATGCACACATGGCCGGAAGTCCACTTAGTTACGGTAGATTAACCAGTAACCACCTCAATTTAGGATGATGATGAAGAATTTAGTACCCGTCATTACATAGACGTTAGCAACCTCGGTGTATTGTGTGGGATCTAATTGTAAAACTAAAGTTGTAAAGCTATAGTTCTTATTTTAGTATTTTGTGCAGATGTGTTTGCGTAACAGTTGTTCTATATCGAGGTTCCAGAGTCTTTTGAAAGTTTGATATTCTATTCGATGTATGACAACTATGTAAATCGCAAGACTTCAAGATCTGGCCCTATTCAAACACTTACCACAAAACCAACTTACCACGGATTTCATTGGTCTTAAACTTGTTAAAAGCGTGTCGTTGTTAAGTATTCCCTAAGAAAGTATAATCACGTATCAGCCGACAAATATCTCCAACGTTCAAGTTCGTTTATTTGAGCGGTGTATAGAGTTAATTTTCGGATAGGAGTAGTTTTTTGCCGTTTATAGACATGTTGCCCGATAGACATGTTGATCTCATTCAATTAATAATTAGTCTCATTAGCCTGATCCCGACCTGACCGTAGCATCATCTTTTGTTTTAAAAATCATCACCGTGCTTCGATGAATACATCTTTAGCTCAATAACATGTTCCAATTTTAAATTGAAATATCTGACTTCGGTCATGCTGCTACTACGTACATATTCATCATATGATGATTATGTTGTGACTCATGACCATACACAATTCAAACGGGATCTTTGAATCTTGCTTTGAGTAGATTGAAAACATAGTTTTCACTTCCAAAATCGGATGCAACTAAAAATTGGAGTTTTTCCATGTGAACGTCTTTCTTGTGATGATTTTAGGATTTTGTCGTTTTGTCTGGGTGTAGATTTAAGACGTTTCTCTTGTCGATTTGTAATATTTTTGACCGTTTTGTCGAAATGTGATTCCTCTGAAACGTGCTTTGGTGTGATTACTGACAATGTCCGAAACCTGCTCTTGTTCGATGTACTGATGTAAGAGAAACTATCAATCACCGTTGCTAGGCAACGAAGATATCGATGTCGAGTATCAAAGCGAATATCAAACGGAGGCTATCAACAGGACGAGGTGACAGGGTGAAAAAGGTATCACGGCCGTTACACCTTAATGTTGGAAAAGTGCCAAAAAGTCACTCTCTCCGGCCATGATCGCTCTGTTCTGTTGCATGATCATGTTCTAAACCTGTAATAATTGTGCTCGCTGGATTATATTAGAGAAAGGGTAACCGAAACAATCTTTTTCATTGTACCTATCATGTTTTCATTGTACCCGCTGACGCACATTATAGAACGTTCCAAGAAGTTACTTGTCTAAAGTAAATCACTTTTATTGGCTCGGTGTTCTAATCTTAATATAGGATTGTATAACATCCGAACTCTACCAGTTCCCACGCATATATCTGTATCACTACCCAGCTTGTTCTGTTACAGTAATCTTTAGAACAACAGCTGTTTTGTTAAAGTGTTATAAAGCGTTATGCCATCAAGTTTGTTATTTTGTTTTTCATCTCTAATTGTCATTCCCTCAGAAGGAACCAGAGAAGTGCCCAGCCTGTCAGGAAACTGAAGATGTCAAAGAAAAGGTTTGTTCTTTTTTTGACAGTGGAATGTGAAAAAGTGAATGCATGCTCGATTTCGCTATCGCGTCACACTTTCTCAGCTGAGAAAATCGGACTTGTGAGCGGACGCGAGTCGCTTTCAGCTACGCGCGCGGGATGTGCTTTTAACGCGCGCACAAATTTAATCCAAAACCACTTCATTCCTGGAGCCACTTCCACCATTTTTATCTCATTCCTGATTTTTAGGCTGAGGATGAGCCAACTGAGAAGGAGGCTGCTGAAGAGAAGCCCAAGTCGAGGAAAAGTTTCCTATCCATCTTCAAGAAGAAACCAAAGGCTGACGACGCTGCCAGTCAAGAGGTAAAAATAGGCAACATCGAAATTCTCAGAAGATTTGAACAATTTTCTCACGCGATCATTCTTCTCAACTGAATCCCCTTCAACTTTATTTTCATTCCTTCATCCGATTCCTAATTCTCAGGGTGCTGAAGAGGAAGCTGCCGCCCCCGCTGCTGAGCAAGCTGCCGATGACAACGCCGCTGTAGAGACTGCTGTTGAAGAGGCGGCGGATGCAGAGGAAGAGGCTAAACCTGCTGAGGAGGCACGAGCAGAGGAGAATGCCGTGGAAGAGGCACCTGCTGCTCAAGAGGGGGCTGAAGAGGATAAACCGAAGAAGGGTGAGAAGTTTGGGCTTGCTCTCGTTCGATTTGGATCATTTGCGTGGGAGTTTCTTTACAGGTCAACATTCATAATCATTGTTCTCAAGTTTTTCTGGAAAATAATCTCTTTTTCCAATCCACCAGAGACTTTTGTGAGTCGGATGAAGAACAGCTTCAAGAACGCCAAGAAGCCGAGGGTGGAGAAGCGGACTACTGAGGGAGAAGAGAAGGCGGAGGAAATCGTCCCAAAAGAAGAGGTGACTTGTAAATGCCTCTTCTTTGAATCCTTATCTCGTCTTATCTGAGGTCTTGATACAGATAGGTAACGAGCATTCTGATGATTGAGTGGATTTAAAAGCTTCTGTTTTTCAGAACGCCGAGAAAACCGAAGAGGTTATTACCGATAACAAGGTGGTGGAAGAACAGAAGTCGGAGGAGCAGAAGAAAAAGAAGATCCACAACATCTTCAAGAAGCAGAAGAAAGAAAAGAAGGAAGAAGATGTCAACAACAACAAGGTATGGATTGTGCTTATTTACTGTAAATTTCCGAGCATAGTTGCTGCTACGTGTTGCTGCACGAACTAAGCAAGCATTTCAAATTACCGTCGAGTCGAACAAATAAGCTCATCCCCCCTTGGCCTTTTTATCCAATGCATTCATGGGTGTGCACTGCACACTTTGCAGTTGTTGTAAGGGACTTGGTAACTTAGTTCAGCTATTCTATGTAGTCCAACATGTGTGTAATATCTCTGTTCCGGGCAATGCTGCATTCCGCCGCTATTCGTTTGCGTTGTTCAGGCTGCTGACGCAGAGACCCCCGAGGATACGCCCAACAATGAGGATGTGCCCCTTAGCAACGAGGACACGCCCCTTAGCAACGAGGAGGAAGTAACGAAGAAAGAGGGGGAGGAAAACAACACGGCACCTATCAACGTAATATTCTCCAGTCCACTTTGACACACAGTTTGATTTATCATTTGTGCTAACGACGGCTATTTCGTGGAGTTTACCATAGTGAACCTGCTATCGGTTGCGGCCGGTGTGAGATCAAGCTATCAGTATCACATTGCTATCACGCGACATCAGTAACGCGTGACATCAGTAACGCGTGACATTTGCAACGATGTGGAAACTTGGACGAGCCTCTTATAATGACCCGTATAATATAGCGGATACAAACTTAGATACAAACTGGGGATGATGAATGCCAAGATGCTTGCTTCCCAGGATGCATTGTGTCAATGTCCAAATAAGTATGCTGGAAGCAAATGTTCGCAGCAATGTTACAATAGTTTAGCCGCTTTCATGTTGTTAACCTCAAGCATTCACTGGTCAATAAACTTCCACATAGTTAGCTAAAAGAGATGTTTTTGAGCGCAGCATTTTTAGCCCATGTTCCATGTTTTGTGCAGCAGCTGTAATCGTGTAACTTTATCCCAGGACAGCGTGGGAGTGGAAGTGGGAGCATGATGCAACTGCCCCGAACAACTCCCTCGTCAGTGTGACGCAATTGTACAGTAAGTGTGACACTCCCTTCTGTTTCTCCTTCTTTCAGAACAACCTAGGGAGCCCCTTTCGGCTAGATACAATCCCTTGTGGCTGAGTAGTTCTCTGAAAACTACAGAGTATAGTAGTTTTCTAGAGCTCTAGGTTGTTCAAGGAGGAGAGAGAATTTCGTGATAATTGTTATACAGGGTGTTGGCGAAATAAAACAGCGCATTTTTTCTGGATGAATTGAAAACGATCGATACCACTATTCGTCAACACCCTGCTGTTCCATGCCCTTGTTCAATCAATGTTGCCCATGTTGCAGCTGCTAAAGTAGATAATCTTCAGCATTGCCTCTCATTATTATACGTGTCACGTGGGTGCTTTCAGAAATCTAGCGTCGTGCTGAATGTACTAAGCCGGGTGAAGCAGCAGCAGCAGGCGGCATCATCCGGTTCCGCCTCCGCCAAACCGGGTTACGGAACTCTGACAAGGGCACCGAAACCGGGAACGGACAATTCGCCACTCGAAAACGTCTCCTAATATTCCGACATCATTGTTCACATCTTTATATTGCTCATCCTGCTAATGGTTGGTTTCCAACGCAACGTGCAGTATTCACTATTTTCCTGAAAATGCTCCTTCGGAATTCAAGCTACTCTTACAGTGCCTTCATGATCATCATATTATCGCGGTGCCGATTGATATATAGTAGGTCAAATAGTATTGAAAGTTGATTGTTATATTTGAAAAACTGAACGCAGTTTTTCCTCATGGACTTTTCGATTGTTTCTCTCCTTCAAATTTATTCCCCGTGTGACAATGGACGTATATAATGCTTGGACTTGGTATTTCTGTTTTATTTTTTTAAATTTACGATAAATGTTTATGGTTTTTATTGAAGGTAAAACCAACGACTATGCATATAACTTTTCATAGTTGAATAATGAATATATTGAATTTAAATTGGAATTTGCAGTTACCATTTACTTACCAGGCAACGGCTGATTGGAAATGGATAATAACAATAATATTAATCGCAGTAGTTAGCATTGTATTCTCCGCATGGAATGATGGATATTTGATTTAAATATAATTTCAAATTCAATATATTTATCATAATGACTCATTTCATTATTTTCATGTTATAATCATATTTTGGCATCAGTTCTGATAATTGCTTGATCCTCTCGGCCTGAAACTTTCGATATTTTTTGTTTGGCCCGGCCCCATCTCCATAATCACAACTTCAATTATAATCAAGATCTTAGTTCAATTATTAGTGGTGTTTTTGGGCTTTCTCGGTGGACTCCATTAGTGAAATGTAATATTAATGTGATTTTTATTTATATAGACAATATCTTCGAGTTTGAATTTGTTGCCGGACTGAAACTGAAAGGTTACTCCCTTACCCTATATCTACCGAGTACTCTCCACTCTCGCTGGCGGAATATTGAATAACAATTGCGCGGCGCCGATGGTCAATGGTCATGGTATAGGTAGGGAAAATTCGTTTTATAACTTTAAGTACAATTGCCGGGATATGTCTATCAGTTAATTATTGACTTAATATTATCTGCTTATTGTTTGAGTTTCTCTTGTCANTGACGGCCGATTTGACAATGTTCCGCGCTTTTCCGCGGATTTATTTTGATTGGATCTTGAAGCTGAAAGCTCAAACTGAAAGATGGTATGAGTCCCACCTCTGGAATAATTGGTAATAACAAGTTATATTGGCCTGAAAATACCCTTACTTTGGCAACTCACAGACACTAGTAAATCAGATCCATTGTGCACATTTTTGGTACTGCAGTATTCTCCAATCTTAGCTGAACAAAAATAACCACATTTCAGAGCTTAGGAACTGCAAAAACATTGTCAAATATGCCGTCAAAGAGAGGGTACTTTTCAAATCCGCGCGCGTCGCAAATTCTGCCTAGTGCCGCACCTCGCGAAACTGGCCTATAGTGCGCTGCTGTGACGCAAATACTCCGCGCGCCGCGCGTCTCCGTGGTTTTCTACGACTTTTCAAAATAGAATAGGGTGTAGGGGCGCGCAACGTGTGTACAAGAAAACGACATGTTTAAACAATACGCGTTATTTTCTATGATTATGAATATTGCATTAGCAATCAATAATCATTATTGCTCACACATCTGATCAAAAGAGGTGGATCATTTGGTTTTGAGAATCTCTGAAACCCAGGAACACGCACGTACTGCCCCATAGGAACGGAGAAGCACGTGCACAAGGTAGCGCCACGCGTTCCCGTAATCTCAGAGTGGTCTCGATTGCCAGACAACCCATGACCTCCGGCTCCATAAAATTAAACATGCACCACTGCAGTTGCTCACTCAGTTCTTAGTTAGTAATACTTATACGTTTTTAGTTTTAGTTCAATCTTTCCATTATTTCTATGGAGACCGTTTTCATATATAGACCATCTCGACACGGATGACTTAAGATGATAAAAGAACCACATTTCTGAGCAGCTAAAATAACCCCTGCTCATTCAAAATTTTCCGGGAATATAACTTTCATTCCCTTACTTTAAGAGACCTCTCAAAACGAGGGCCATGATGTACAACAACAACTAAGTTTCTGATAATATACCGAGTTCATTTTGCATGTTATTACTAGTCAGTTGCTTGGTCATGGTGTAACGGACAGGCGCCCTACATTTCCGTTGTATAGTACTATAGTAGCTCGCTCGAAAACGGTGATTTGATAAGTATTAAGTTCGGGCTCCTGAAATTAGGTAAGAATGAATTTTGGAACATAACAATAACATATTGACCCTCCCGCTGAAATGAACAATTGCCAAACTGGTTTTTCTCTCAATACCCACCTTCTTTCGTGAGTGAAGGGTAGGGTGGGTGTGTTGGTGTGTTCAGGAGTTGTTATCAAACTGGCGGTATCCTTTGCTATTGAATCCAGCCTCTGCGTCGTCATGGTTACCCAGGGTAAAGGTCGTCTCCACGTGGTCATTCTCAGCTGAAAAGGAAACGGTTCATCGTAACTGACGACAGCATCTAAACTGATCCCTCAAATTTTGCCAAACTTTTAGTCTGGCACGCGACCTCAAAGACATGGTCAAAATCTACAAGAGTCCAAGTTTTAAAGCAAACTCTACGCATAAATCATCGAACAAACTCCTTGACACTTACAAAAGTTGTTCTCCTGGTGGCTGGTCAGTGGCTCAAGTTGTCCGTCCCCGTTAGTAGCTCGCCGAGCTATGAAATTGTTGGCCTTGTCCAAAACAACCTCCTGAGCTTTGTTAGTGAGACGGCGACCCTCGTCTTTCAACATTCTGCAGGGGAAAGGAGAGGATATGTGGATCGAACAGTGCTACGTGAGGTCATGGTATTGATCGTTGCCAGTTTGTTATAATCCTGATAGTCGTTATTGAGCAGATCAGCTTGAAAATGAACTATCAAAAAACGTTGCGCAGGAGTGTTCAAGAACAAACTTGCACAAAACATCGTTTACAACTCTGTTACCTGGTATGAGCAGCAGAGACGGATCTCAGAGCGTTGAACACAGCGGTGACCAGGGTCAAACCTGTGGAGAATTTGCTGGAACTGTGCCAGAAGTGAGGTCACACCTCAGTTTGGTTAAGGTAGAACATGTCGAAAATACCGAATTCTATTTCTAAGTTGTAAAATGTATGTTCTGGAAGGAGAGCTTATTCTGCTCTCTTTGATCACATGATGAATCAAATCACGTGACAATATGACGTGCAAAAGTAACGTGGCATACACACCGACACAGAAAAGGAAGAGAACTCTGATAAGAACAAAGGGTTGCGCCTCTGTCATGGAAATGTCACCGAGTCCCACAGTTGTCAGGGTGATGACGTAGAAGTAGACACATTTCACAAAGCCGTCAGAGGGGTTAGATTTGTTTAGGATCTGCAAAAAAACATGGCTACTCAAACTAAAGATGACCCAGACAGTTAAATTCTTTTGAAAGCACTGACTATAAATCCAAAAATTGATAGTTACAAAAAAGAAGATTCACAAATTCGAAATCGTATGCGTTTTTTCACTCACCCCACTCCACATGCAGACAAAGATAATGAGTGCTCCAAGTAGAACCAGTAGAGAGAACACTCGGGTTAGCATGTCACTCAGCTGAAATGGAGATATGATAAATGGTTGTTAGGGTGTGGTTGTCAGGGAAACTATGGCGTGGTCTTCAGGTAGTTTTTCAGTGGTTATCACTATCAGGGACACGGGTGTGGTTGTCAAGCAAAATGTATGGTTGTCAGAGATACGGGTGTGGTTGTCAAGGATACGAGTGTGGTCGTCAGGGATATACTGTGTGGTTGTCAGGGATATACTGTGTGGTTGTCAAGGCAACTACGACTGCAATACCTGGAATGAGCGGTTGATGGACACCATCACGTTGGAGAAGAGCGTGATGACACTTTGTACAAGGGCCACAATTCCCTTCGAGAACAGTGCTAGGTACATTGCCATGATTGGAATACCTGAAGAGTGGTGTCAAGATGTAGGTGGTGTGTCAACACAGTGTAAGAAGTGGTATCAACAATTGGTGCACTACATTTATGTCACGAAATAGTGGTGTCAAGATCAACGTTGACTCAACGAGCAATATATCGGTGGTGTAAAGGCAAAAGTTCTGTCAAAGAGCTACTGCATGTCATGAGAAGGTGGTGTCAAGGGTGGCACCCACCAATAATAGAGTAGATGATACAGAACCACTTGCCCAGATGTGTTCTGGGTGACATACTGCCGTATCCAATGGTGGTCAGGACCGTGGCACAGAAATCGAATGAGCTCCAGTAGTTCCACAGGTTAGCCTGCGTGTGTTTGTTGTCCAGTTTGAAACACCGGGAATTGTGCTCCGCCATTATCTTGTCCCATGTCTTGTCCAACCAACCTGGAGGGAGGAGAACGGAATTTTGAGCGACGACGGGGTTTTGAGGGTCTAATCAAGAAGGCATGGAAACGGGGAATTGGACGGCCCTCAACATTGAAAATTTCATTCCTATTTTGCAGAAAAAATAGCTGGACTCAGTCAATAAAAAGGTTCTCAAAAGTAGTTTATCCAAGCCGAAAGTGGCATCCCCTTACCTTGATGACTTGGATGATGAGAAACCCAGGGGTCCTCGGTTTCATTTAAATCTGGTCCCAGGAAATAAAGAAGACTGTCACGGGCATCTTGGAGAGGTTCTAATCGCTTTGCCCTGGGGGTTGGGGGGTTAGGAGCCTCATAGGGGGTCCTTTCTGGAACTGGTGTCAAACAACTGACCTTACTGTATCAAAAAGTTGTCTGAAATCTAGAGTTCGAACAAGCAATGGGCATTGGGCAGTGAGGAACTTTCCCGCAATTTTCTTGGACAGAACAGAGAAAATGCTGCGATGAATCCCGTTTCAGATACCAATCATACTCACGTGAATTTTTCATTGTTCTCGATTCTAACGAAGCCGTAAGCACATAAACCGATGAAAAACAGGTTTGCGATCAGCAAAATAACCGAGTTGGCGAGGGCTTTCTTCCCCTTGGCCGAGACTTTGCCGAAAAATCCAAATATTGGCGGCATTCCGCGGCTCTGAAATGAATGATGATTATCATAATTGTTTCTCAGTGCGAACTTACTGTTCATTTATATCAAGTACAGAAATGTGAAGTTTGTCTGATGTTTCTTTCATAACCATATAGTAAACCGCGCGCGGCATAGCAGTCCAAAAATTAAAAAAGAGAGGGAAATTTTGAACTCAGAAAAAGGATATTCATCACAATTTGGGCCCGTAATGATCTTGATTTTTTGTGATGAATCATCTGGTGGTAAGGCAATATACCTTCTTATCATAGAGACTGGTATTCAAGTGGGGTCGTTCCTTGCCGTGATGATCCAGGCTTACCATTTTGATAGACCCCATATCACGATCAGACTGACCCATTGCAGGCGGAAACTTGTAATAGAGCTCAGAACTTTGCGATCAAGAAAAGAAGAAGATAAAACGGTGAATTATTTTAAGGAATGGCATATTTTTGCCAATATAATATGAGTATACGAATAGGGATATCGAATCAAATATCACCACATTTATTCAGCAAATTATGTTTTTTCTTGAGATATCGCCCATTCGTTCCAAAGTTGTTAAAAGACGTATATGGAATCTGTGTACAGACACTGGTCGATGGTCAATGGTCAACTCCTATAAGCTTTGACATCGGTCTCACTGTTCTAGGTACGACAAGATTCTCAATGAAGAAATATATTTATGAGAGGAGGAGAATATATGTGAGAGTGGTTTCAACTTTTGAGATGTTATATTACGAGAGAAAAAGTGGGGCCAGCCTCACATGTCACTGGTTTTCAGATAGATATTACGGTGTCATTGGTGAGTTTAAAATTTGTTCGTATCTGGCCCTGGTCGACACACGCTTGCGAGTGAAGTGGGGTGACAGTATATGAGTTATGACGTCACTTTGAGGTTTTCAGGCAATGAGGATCAAGCGATGAAAAAAGCATGGTGAAACTGAGGCGACTGTCAACATATATGTGAACTGTAAAGAGGCTGGGTCCTGATATTTTATCACTAGGACGACATGACGAAATCAAAGAACAATTCAGAGTAACTCTTGTTTTAAGAGCCATAAAAAGAGTCTAAACTACGATCGTTGCCTACTAAGAGCTAGAAGTAGAGCTATACATGACGAATGTGCTCGGAGTGACAACGGATGGAACATGTGGGTGAGTGTGTGTGTGTGTGTGAGTGTGTGAGGGAGA
>CAMPET010000001.1:440245-515113 GCA_946803715.1 Beroe ovata | reverse complement strand
GTGTGTGTGTGTGTGTGTGTGTGAGTGAGTGTGTGTGAGAGTGTGAGACAATGAACTCTATCTCTGGAATAAATTCATAACACGAGCCGCAGTGAGATATGATTCCACTTATATAGTAGAGGTATACGATATAGTTAACTAACTATTATAGAGTCTAGTTAACATCTACCTTTGGCATTATCTACGTCACTATTTTCAAATGCAATTCATGGGGCGTGTCTACTCATTTTGAATGATGCTAGGGATCATAGATACCCAATAGTACAAAATACCCGATTTCTATGGGAATAATATAACACGTCTACATATTAGGGACAGAATCCTGGACAGAATCATGGACAGAATCATGACCAATATAATGTAGGTCTACAAGAGCATTATATAGAGAACTGAGGGAGGGAGGGACGCGAATACGTAATCTAAATTCCCTCGTGCTTTTTATACCTAGTATAGCGCCGTGAGTACATTTTTATTTTCATCTTTTTTGTTCAATAATATGAAGGATTTAGGACAAAAATCATACAATATATGTTCACGACCATCCAAGGATTAGGAAGAGCCGAGTTATAGCTGTGTACAACATCGTTCGAATCAATTAACTCATTAATAAGGGCCAGTTAACAAACCATGACTTCTAACGTGAAGGTAGGTATGATAGAATGGTAACTAAAACTAGTTGTATATGGCATGCTCGGGATCCGAGTCAAGATATGTCTCTAACCACGTGCAGAATCTATACCACGCCTAAGCAATATGCAGTCGTAAGTGCATGTGTGCAATTTCAGAGAACTGAATGGTGTTGGTCGCAGTAATGTAGTGAAACCAAGCTATAATCATGAACTGAATGCTATAATGTGCAGGAGATAATAATATGGGAGTGTTTTGATATCTCGTGTAATTATACATTCAAGTGAAGTAGACCACGCATTATGCAGCCACGGATATGTTTCAGATATGATGAATGAGGAGATGACTGTCTTAAATGGAGCTCACTTCCTAGCACAGTAAGCGCAACCCACCTACGCGATCACTATCATGACAAATATTATTGCAGAAAAAACTTGCTCCAAACGCTCATCATGACAAATATAATATCGAAATTGAGAACTGCTTTATAAACTGAACGTGTGTTTTTAGAACCTCTAAATAAGAGGCTCACGCACGAACACACACTTAGCAGGTCTCGAATTAGAAGTCCAGCAGCTGATCTGTAGGATCCTCACTAGCGGTCACTACTCTAGACTTCTCAAGGCGAAGCTAAGCGACGTGTGCTGCAGCAGAGGAGGTACGCCTACTGCCCAGGTACAGGAATTATTCCTGTTCTAAGTCTGTAATATAAATAGCAGGGGAGGTGCTGTGAGAAATGAGTGTGAGGCAGTTGTGTGTGTGTGTGTGTGTGTGTGTGTGTGTGTGTGTGTGTGTGTGTGTGTGAGTGAGTGAGAGAGAGAGAGAGAGAGAGAGAGAGAGAGAGAGAGAGAGAGAATTACAAAGACTAGGATCAGCTCTTAATATGTTTTTCTATGGAGGACTTCTATTCTGGCTATGAAGAAAATGAAGAATTACAGTGGAATTAATGAATGTGTCATTTGTTCACGGATTTATAGCCCAATTACGGAGAAGAGACGGGAGAGAGAAAGGGGAAAGTAGCAATTTAGTGGTTCGCTTCGAGCAGGAAAATAACAATTTCTCCAGTCCGTTTATCGTATTTTGTGAAAAATAGAGTTACTACCGATACTTATCACTTATGGTTATATCGGGGATAGTTACAAATGTGCTATCCTGAGAAAATATGGGACTTAAAGACTATATTTTATTCGAATCGCCGCATATATTTATGAATACAGCAAATCGAGTAACCATAAATCATAATATAACCGCTGTAAACTCGATTTAGCCATCGTTCTGTAGGATGTGTGTTTATATTCGAGAAGTGTGGTGAAAAAGCCGTGAATTTTCCCGGAAGCTCATGCGACTAGTGACCGCTTCGGAATGTATGTTGTTGTTGTCTGGTCAGGCACGCAGCAGGATTGGAAGTTGTGTTAGCCTGCTGGGATCAGAATATAGTTGTGCTCCTATATAAATGTTGATGTTCAAAAGGTTGTAGAAATATATATTTTTTGTCAGGAATGTCTAAAGAGCGCTTGAAGGTCACAAAAGTCACGATCAAAGCAAGTGAGAAATGTTTGTTCTAAACGAATTTAAGACCAGAGCTGATCTCCTTCAGACAGACCAAATTCTCCTCCTTCCCAAGAAGACAAATTTAATGACCATAATGAGCTCATTAAACGCGATATAATGATTCATTAAACCTGGCAAAGAATTCTCAAAATGGTTTTTATCATTCGGCACGCGCACGCGGCCCGCATTGGTGATCTGCATTCTCACCATATATAGCACGTTAAAGGAGGGGATTTTGTGTCTATTCTCAAATTTGGAATGTTATTTGGTGACAAAACTGGTGTTTTGCAGCCGCTGTTCAAACGGTTGTCGGTTAATTCGAAACGATTTTTTTGTTATTGTCTGTGAGGGAATTTAGTAAATCCCCAAATTCCAATCTTCCCAAATTTCCGATCAATTTTAAATAGCTGGTATGAGAAGAATTCAGGAATATTTCCATCAGTTTAACTGCAGTTACCTGCTTGTTCATGTTATTCATGATGACAAAATGCTGAGATTTCTCAACAGAATGAGAAGCTTTGACAACAACCGAAGTGTAATAGCAATCGGATCAAACTGAGTTGGTGTCCACGAAAAAGTGAGCAGAGAGGTCGGTATGTGTTCGCTGAGATCAGAGCTACCACGAGGCAAATTCTCTAGATAGCAACTGAGCAATTTAAATGGATCCACTTTAAATATATCGATATATATATTGGCCGTATATAAAAACTAAATTGGCAATGACAAGGCTAAACAATACACAACATACTGACCGGGTCCAGTATATTTATATCTATAGCTCACTCGATAATAAATTTAACACACCATCTCCTGATAATAAATTTCCTCTTCCGGCCTCATTTAACCGCTTAACAATTGTCTATAATTGTACCGGCTAAGGACCACTTAAGGCTGCCCAATACCCAAGCTAAGGTTCTCTCCCTCGCTCTTCTGCACTGCCTATCATCCAATATATATACAGATCATTACTGTGTTTGTGTTATAATCCATCACCAATATATATCAGACATCATCCGTGGATATGAAAGGAAGGGGGTCGGGGGATCTACGTTTGGTCGTATTGATCATCATAATCACGAGAATCGGTCGTTAGAGATGTTTTGTGTGGTACAATAATCAGCGTGAGAGATATAGATAGATAGAGGGTCAGGGAAGTTTTAATGACATCCTAGGTAGAGTATTGAGCAGGGCTTTCGCCCACACTCATATAGGTATTATCGTGAAGTGCATAGACCCAAGACCTGTGTACTTTAGGGAATCTTCAGTTATAGGACTCATGATCCTTGATCACTAGGATGTTGAGATTCCCGTACGAGGAATTTAGGGAACCAGGAAATGACATTTTGTTGAAAAAGACCACGTAATTGAGCAGATCTAAAATAAGACGTCAGCACAAGATCACGTGCACATATTTTGCTTATGAATTTGGTACCATTTCAATGATGTGGAAACCAATGCTGAAAGAATATTTATAAACCCGCTATTCTCAACCACGAAAAGTCCCAAATCCCTAATCCCATCCACTATTTAATGAGATGATTCCCTTGACAAACCTTGACAATGGTCATCCTCCTGGTGAGCCTCCGTTTCATCCTGCCCCACCTGTTCAGCTTCACCTGGGCCTCCACCACCTGAGCCAGCTTCATGCCCGGGGTCACAGTCTCTTCTTTCACTGCCTCATTCTGTGCCTTCATCGTCCCTATAATCCATCTGGTTCGTGCGGCCATGTTGACCGGTCTGGAGGTCTCCCCCTTGACACCATGGCTGCTGGGGTGACCATCAGAGCTGGACTTAGCGAAGCCAACATGGGTTCTGTCAGGGGTGACCCCGTTTGAGGGACTTGTTCCTCCATGGGAATTGGAATCGTGGTCTTCATCATTTTGAGTTGGATGCATTGCTTGTTGTGTGGATTGATGACCTGGTTCTCAACCTTCCTTTGATCTTTTCTTTCATTCTGGTTGTGGGGTAGAGTCAATTATAGGACCTTATGATTAAACTTAGTGCTACTCCCGAAAAAAGCAATTATCAATCTTAGTACTTATTGATATGGGATTTTTTCCATGAAAACCAGCACTTAATACTATAGTAAGTACTTCTACAGTTGTTCTGACCATCTTCCTCTCGAACTTCGCAGTTCGCCAATTACCAAGGATCTGATAGTTCTATCGGTAAGGGATCTGAATTGCTAATAGCCATTTTACTATCGTTACAGACTAATGTCACCTCCATAAGATGGAAAGGATTTAGACTGCACAGCAGCCAGCTAAGAAGACAATGAATATATATTATGATGATAGTGCTAACTTGAAATTAGCGTCCCCACTTATGCGGACAGACAAAAAGTTGTTTCTGAGTTCTGACGTTATATTTGGCGTTTAGCCGACGCATGTCATATTGATGACCAATCATCAATATAATATGATGATGTTAAACTCGACCATCAGTTAATTGCTTGAGTTATCAACAACTATTGTAAAATGTAGATGGCTCTGATACCACATAGTCCAAGATTAAGTATTTCCGCTGCCAAGTTTAGAACGAAAACGACCAATTCTCAAAAGCTTTTATAACGAGAAAGTTGATTATAAAAAAACAAGGGGTTTGTTAAGTAAAGTACGTGTAAATAGTAATGAAATCGTACAATAAAATAATATTCAAACTATATGACACTTCACGGTTGTTCGTTTGGGTGGAAAAATGACGAAAGTAGTCGTAGAAAAACAATTATATGCTGCACTCTGGCTTGATAAAACCACAGGGCATGTTGTATGTAGTTGTGCATATGTTTGACAGTGAGTCCCAGCAAGAGGCCTCGGACACTTCAATATATGCCTTGGACCGACGGAAATATGACATTTTATTATCAAAATTGCACCCACCATAGGATAATGTCAGCATAATATAGCAGAATATTATCATGACACGCTGTGAATTTGATAACTACTCGTAGTCAATATATTATGTGTGTCACATCAATTCAATAGCTATGTGTAACAAAACGTAGCAGGATGCCGTCACCTATTGAAATATAAGGGTCTGATATAAGGGGATTTACTAGCCAGGGCTGGTTATAGAGAGCACATCAATGACAACATGGCATACGGAAATGTCTGATCCATCTATCAACCGGACATGCGAGTGTCTATTGTCTACGGATTTCTAACTAGGCACATATATTGGTATGAACTGAACCAAACGTTAGGACCCTTGTGCCATATGTTTGCAGTTAGAAAGGGTGATTAATGTGCCAAATTCATATGGATTTGCTCTAGATTACATTATTATTAGATAATTAAGGGCTACTGGTAATTATGTGAATAGAAGTAGATAAATAAGAAATAGTCATCTATACTATGCAGTTATACTGAACTCTGGACTGCTTTCGTCCTATTGAAAGATTGAAGGTGAGCAAGATGAAGAAAAACCAAAAACAGTAAAATAGAAACAATCTCAAATACAAGGACTTATACGGCCCAAAAAGACGCAAAATTAGAGCTGTTGGATGACCAAGTGCTGGTCACATTAGTTGACATGATATATATGACCGGATTATAGACTTATATCATAGGTGATATACGAATCGCATGCCATATATTATGGGATGTGCTCCTTCCCCTGTTCATATATCGGACAATGGTCAACGTAGACATTGGCATGATGGAGATAGTCTAGCACACAGCCGTCATGTTGATCCGCAGAACTCTAGCCAACACACGCATGACACAAACACACATGACACAAACATACACTCACCCACAAACACACATACACAACACACACAGACACACACACACAACACATGACAAGTGTTTTCTCAACAGTTCATTTGTCACAGTTTTTATCATCAGTCACAAACACTGTTTGTAAAACACGCACAGTGCACACACACACAGATACTCACACATTTCAATGCGGAGCAATTCAGCTAACAATGACACGGCTTAGAAAAAAGAAGAAAAAACTCTGCGCTCTGGAGGAAAATATGAGAATCAATCGAGGCCAAATCTTGAACGCCTACCGTGAACATAACGTTGCATTGCTATAGCAACATCCAGGGACTTAAGAAGCAACACAACCCTAGCGTCAATCTGATCAAAACACTCTGACATGTAATAACAAAACACAAAGTTATAGGTATCGAGATCAGGGCGCTGGCAAGCGCCCGCAGTCACGGAGAGAAAATGGGCGTGGTCCCGGCCCGTAGGGCCGGGAGCACTGCCCGAGGCCCAAAGGGCCGAGGGNAAACCCAAACAATTTCAATTGTTTTTGACTATAATATGATGATATGGGTTTAATCCTCCAAACTCCATACAATCACACCCAGGGACAAATTTTAAAACCATCAAACTCAAATTAGCGGAGAGTTATTTTGATTAATGAGTTTAATATCCGAATCGTCGGAGAATGCGTTTTCGAAATCATTATGCGCCATCAGGCTCTAAAAAGTGATAATTATCAAAGCATGTTCTTGAAGTCAAGTGCTAAAACCAAATTTGGGAGGTGATAAAATTTAACCAGATTGAAGAAAACTAGGGATTTAATTCAAAATTGTACTCTAAAGTACAAAAGACTAAACCACGCGTCTTCTGAGACGAATTCACCAAGATGTGGAGAATATGTCTTAGGCATCTGAAACCTATTCAAGTCACTTATGGACGTATTAATCCTGCTCAAAGCCCAATTATGGAACGATAAACCCTTGATTATAGCAAAAATCATCTTTTCCGAAGAATCTATTGCATTCGGTTTGAAGTGATAATAGTAGGTATAGGACTTATCACTGTGATGGAATAACTCGAGTCTGTATAACATTTTTTGTCTCAATCAATCGACCAATCAATCGATCAATCAATCAATTAATCAATCAATCAATCAATCAATCAATCAACATACGAAGCACTCGATCTAGAAGCTTAATACCCTAACCGATCAACAAACCAGTACAAGAACCGTCCAGACAGTCCAAATTATTCCATATATGGTCATGGTGAGTCAGTATTTACCACCGTCAACCAATTTCAGAGTCTAATGGTTCCTAACGATCCAACCGACAGTACTTGATACTTAACAAATATCAATACTTCTAACATCAGAAACACTTGTAGATTATTACAGCTGTAACCGACATAGGTACATACTACTACTGCAAGCCACTGAGATAAGGCAATGATACAAAATATGATCCATCATAATATATAGAGCAACCATTGATTGATGAAATTACACCATTTACATATCATTATGATATATCAATGTCATTCATTATAAATTGAGTTGCTAATAGATCAGGCTGCTATGATAGGCTAAGTTGCTAACAGCAGAATGTTTGGCGTCTGTAGTGCAAAAGCAACAATTATTTGTTAGCAACAACAGAGTTAATAGTAATTGTTTCATGGATCTAGATTAGAAAAACGAGCTGTTGCAAGATAGATCTGTGGCTATGAATAATTAAAAATTCAGCTTCGATTCATCATTTTTAATTGCATCTTAACGTGAGTAACGAAAAAAGCACTATTACTGACGAGCGCGATTGTTACAGTAAAGGGGAAGCCGCTGGGGCCAGGGCACAGAAAGATATTGTCAAACACAAAATTCTGCAAGATATAAATTAACAAAATTCGACCAAATATCGACTAAAGGTATGGCAAAAGTATACGAAAGAAATGAACACTATGTGTCAAAATTTATCAGGTGATGAAATAGCGGATAATTTAGCGATGAATTTAGTAATAATAAAGGGCGTGATTCCGGGAACAGCACTGGAAGATTCCCCGAAAAACAGAAAAAAGAACTTGAACAACAACTATAAAATGATGTATCTGATCCTACCGCCTACGATAGTTTATATTTGTGTTGCAGTTGTGTTGCAGTTGTGTCGCAGTTGTGTCGCAGTTATTTCAGTTCACATGACAATTTTAAGTTAAAAGCAGATACTACAACCAAAACTTTGGCTGGAACAAGAGCAATAAGGGCGGATAAAGAGTCGCACCGCGATCACTTAACTACTTACAGCTGGATAATGTCAAGCATAGGCCCCCGGAAAAGGAAATAATCACATTCCATAAAATTTCACACCAATTTCACACCAATTGGGCAATTGACTCCTGTTTTGTTATTACATTTACATGTTAGTAGCCGCTCTGTGGAATGCCCCGCAACCTAACATTCTAACAAAGATATATGCGTCTCACAAACATGAGGTGCGCATAAAGGGTGTGGTTAAGTAAAGAGAATGCAAATTGTTGAGGAGAAAGTTCGAAATTGACGGTCTTGGTATAGAGATGGTGGAGAGATATTTATCACGAGACCAATTGAGACTGTTCAGTGTTCAGTTCATTAAATGTCAGGTCCCGTTTCATGTCAATCAGATCATCCATCCAGAAGTTAATGGCCATTGGTCAACACAACCCTTCATCTGCCTCAATCTGTCTCATTTAAGGATAGCTCCCAAATCTGATCTGCCGATGGACTTGAAAGTTCTATCATAGAATCTCATGCAAAATCTTCAAGCTATGCAAAGGACAGTACCAACAAAACTTCAAACCTAGTATCAGGCGTTTTTCTTGAGAAGGGATTATATACAGCAGAAGCACGACAAAAACTTGCGAATTAACAGTAGGATCTGTTGCCTCGGAAAACAGCACAGTTTCTTCAATGAAATTCAGCAAGATATTTGCAAAAAATATCTTACACGCATGCACCGTGGATAAAAACACACACAAAAAGCTCATACAAACAGTGCTCACAAACAGTACACACTGACACACACAAAACCTGGTACAATAACATATATGTTCCAACTTCGACAAAATTCTACATTCATAATCCACGAAAGCGACAGGTAGAGAGAGAGTTATGTTGCAAGAAAAA
The DNA here is from genome assembly GCA_946803715.1 of Beroe ovata. Taxonomy (NCBI): domain Eukaryota; kingdom Metazoa; phylum Ctenophora; class Nuda; order Beroida; family Beroidae; genus Beroe; species Beroe ovata. The sequence goes on along the minus strand of CAMPET010000001.1, from coordinate 506,065 downwards.
TGCAAGATTTGGTACCTATACCTCTATACGCGTGACCATGGCGGCGGAAGTGTAACATATGACCTGACAACAGAACAGTATAAAGCACATAGAGGCTTGTGTTGATCGACATAGTTAGAAGCATGCGCGTTCGGCCATATATATAACAGGTAGAATGTCAACACCGAACAAACCAATCAGATTTTCTCTGAAAATCCAAAAATTGATCACATTTGAAAACCTGAAAATAATTATGTGAGTGAAAATTTGTGAAAATCGAGACCCTATTGATTAATGAACCTAAAAAGTCAATATTCTATTGATAAATCCTTAATTAACCAAATGAAACGCATCGTCGTAACGCAATTTCAAACCAAATTGGGCACAAATGATTGAAAAATCCGAGACCAACACGCTATAGTATATTTTACTCCTGAAGACACCAAGAACAGACACCAAAAGTTAAACCCCTGGTTAAAAAATACGGGGGAATCACGTAAAAGGTTTTTCCATGAAGTGCCAAGGGTAAAACCCTGTTTAAATGAGAAAAGGAAAGGTGCAGCCGTGAATCTGGGTATCCTGATTGACGTCATCAGGAATCACGTGATCAGAGAGTCATGTTTTAACATATGAAATGGAGAATCGAGCTGATGTAGGGTTTCAAAAACTATACTAGACGCACTAGGAAGACGTGCAATGCATACATATGCGTGATGAAGTGTATTGACACACGGAGAAGAGAAGAGTTCTTCTCAACTTCAAAATCACGTTGCAAAAGTTTTATACTATGAAAGCTTTTATACTATGAAAGCTTCAGAATGCGAAGAGATAATAGAAGACTGAAAAGTATTAAATATAAATAACTTGACAGCTGCAATAGCTGCATACAGCACAAAGATTATATATGCCATGGAATGGACAAAGCATTTGATAAAAGATAGCCGAGTTTGTTTCACGTACCTACTTACAATTTAAATTATCACAGGTAAAATAATTGCCAAAATCACAAACTTATTAGTCTAAATATAGAACTGATTTCAAACCGAGTTTAAATAATACAAACCAACAAAACTCGATTCGCGATAATCTTATATTAGTTAGATCTTCGTATTTTAACTTCATTACACTATCTCTCGATTTAATAAACAATAATATGTTATTATCTAGGTCATGAATCAAGTTAAGCCAAGGTACAGATCTATCAGCCAGAGGTTAAAGTTGGGTGTGTGTTAAACGACAATAATAATTACTCTGAATATAAAGTTTCAGTTCTCCTACCCTTCGCCTTTCAGTCTTGACTTTTGAGTTTATGACCATTTCCGCATTCAAATTTGGAACTACCCCGAATTAGTCTAGAAACGCTATGTAAGTGGATAAGATTTGGAAGTAAGTGGATAAGATTTGGAGTAAGTGGATAAGATTAGGAGGTTTCGCCAATGTTGATTGCAAATCCTAAACTGAACAAAACCGTTTCAGCGGTCAGTAAATGATAAGATGAACAACACCCTGTCAGTTTTGGGCGGTGTCAACCGATCGATAATTTGATTTACATCTCATCTGCGCATGGTCCCAGCTGATCAGTTCATGATCCTCGTACAGTTGTTTCGTCATGGTGACCAGCTGTACCATTAGCTGCGCCATTAGCGTGAAAATCGAATGTATGTCATGGGAGAAATGCGATTTGGAAATCAAATATCGTTTGTGGGGACTGTTTTTTGAACGCGTTTCCCACGGCACGAGACCCATGACTGTAAAATAAGGGAAGTGTGCTAACTTAATACCTACCGATGATCGGCTTTTCAATCATTTGACAGCTGATAACTTTGAGGTAAAATTGGGGTTTCATGGTGTCATGAGGATTAAGTGCCGAGGAAAAAATTGAGACTATGATTGTCTTGATTGTGTGTGATGGTTAACTAAACCAGTATGTAATGAGTCGCTAATTTGAATCATACGAGCTGTTACGAGCCAAAAATTCGTCATTTACGAGCAGAAGTAGGAATAATTATGCAGCATTGCAATGAATAAATCACAATATAGTAGAGGTCAGAGGAGGTCTGTTGTAGGGATAATATTGACGAAATTCGGCTGTTGGCGGAGTAACTAACTGTATGCTCTATAACCAACAGTAATAAGTATACGGCCGATATGTTTAAAATGGTCGAATGGTACGTGGTTTCTTTCTTGAAACGAGTCAAATTGAGTCAACAGTCCACTTCGACCCGTTGATGATATCAATAAGTGCTGTCAAGAGTGTCAGAAAAACGGTGTCAAGGATGAGCGCGCGCGCAATGAACCCTTCACGCGATGTTAAAGTCTCGCCGAAAAACGGAGTCGCGCGAATAATTGCTCTTCACTTTTCTGTACTTGTGGCTATGTTTGAGACAAAATCTACAAAATCAGAGTCAACTACTCACAGTGTTCCACTTCAATCGTATCCTCGTCATGATCTGAAAATAGGAGGGGATGAGTATTGATAACGAACTATCAATTCTCACCTTTTGATATAGGTGTCAAGTTTAGTTTTGAATCTATATGAATATGTTTTCGAGTTGGATTTAAGTCTATACTCTGCTCCCATGTTTGAAACTTATGACTTGAACTTATGACACTAGAACGTTTTCTCCATGACCATTGACCCAAATTCCATCGCCAATCATCATCCCTCGATAGTACTATCAATAAGATGAGTAGTGACAGACAGACAGGATGACAGACAGCACATAATTGCACCCTCGCAATCGCCGCTCCTCCTGGGTCCACAATTGTCTAATCCAGTCAAACTCTGTCAGACAATGCAGACGTCTGACATATTACAAGATAACAATGATGTGACTGCGAGTGACGTATTATATGATTACGTGGCGGCGAAATCGTTTATACTGGAGCAGCGCGTCTCTCGAATATCGAGAGACAAGCTTCTCGTGTTCCCATGGGTATCATAATAGATGACCAGATGCGATCGGGTATTTCGGGGATGTTTGATTCTGCACCAATCATCGAATCACACATCTTTTGTCGTCAAGGAATTCTGCTTTACTGATGATTTTGTGAAATGATCTCTGATCAGGTTGTGAAAATTTGATTATATCTGAGATCGATGAATACAAACCTGTCAAATACGATTACGCGATGGAATGAAAATGCTAAGAGCTCAATAATTTCCCTCAAAACGATGAAAAATCTCACTCTTTCTCACAAGTGCCATTCCAAACATAATTCATTCTCGAGAAAATGTGTGAAATTCATACTTCTTCATACTTATTTTTCGATAATTTACACCTCCGCATAGAAGTAGGTCCGTGAATGTAGGTATTAACGGTACTTAAGTATTAACGGCCTTTTTCGAGGTTGTTAATAAGGATTTGAACAGATTTGCAGCTCCTCCTGAATATCAAAGATGATCTTCTTCTCGAAGGAGACTGAGACTTTTTGATGAAGGAGTCGGATAATCAAAACTCCCTCAGACTTACTCCTCTTTCCTCATCCGATCCAAAGGAAAGCTGCTCTGCAATCGGATCACGTTCCACGGACTCAATCATGTGCCAAATTTGAGAAAAATATTATCACAGAAAAAAAATGTTTGTTCCTATCAACCCGACAACCCGTCAAGAAATATGAAACAAAGGACAATAACGTGACGCTATAGTAGAGCTGGTCTTGAAGTGACCCTAATAAAGTGGGTGCTATGGTAACCCTTTCAGCATAACAATTATGGACTCTGAATGGTTTACATAGCACAATCAAGTCGAAAAGTATCATTATATTGTTGGTTATCAAGCTCTTCGTAAGGTGACTATATATAAAATAAATGAGGGGACTTGATTGATAGTTGGTACGTAGCTGGGGCTGCTATGTAAGCTAGTTTATGCTGTTGAACAGTATATGCAGGCATCATCATAATAGGCTCAATAACTGGTAACAACTCACATGACCCATCTATAGACCCCTCCTATAGACCAACATATGCCACTACTTAATTCTAGTAACTAGGAGGGGGCTACAACATTATAATTTACAAGTTTAGCAAGCTCGTGCATATGTTACGCTTACAGTAGAGTGAAGGCTAGAATATACCTACCAGAGTAATGAGTCGACAGAAACCTGGTTCTTATGATAACTCACCTTTCGCTATATATGTGATTATTATCTATTCAGTATTCAATGTTGTAACAACAGCTGATTCAAATGACAAGTTGATTACAACTGTGACATACTTACAAAATATATGTCACAATTCATCCCTTCTTTCTGTGAATATGTGTTTTGTACAGTGTCACAAAAAGTGGCGCTTTCACAAGGCAAAATGTCATCTAAGTGGCAAGTCATTTTACCTCTGGGTCATCACCAGTGGGGTCCCCATTCGGTCCAACCCCGTGAGATTCATTCTTTAGGTCAGAGTAGGTTGCAGGTGAGTCATCAGCCATCATGATTGGAGTTTCTTGCGGAGGGAGAAGTTCGAGAGATGTCAAAAACAACAACTATGACACAATCAAGACAAAAACGAGAAGTCTGTGTGTGTGGAAACATATCATGGTTATAGCTAACTCTAGACTGGCAACAGCAGATGGTGTAATATTTACATTTCACAACGTACAGAAACAGTTCACAGAACACTTATAACCCTGAGAAAAACCGGGGACTTGAAAAACCACGAGACATGAATCGGATTTGAAACGGCTGAAAACCTAACAAAGCTAGTATATCTGCGGTAGACCGTGCCCACACTAGGCTCAATGGGCATGTCGCACACAAGCATGAAGTGCATCAGACCCTCATTATTGTCACTATCACAACAAGTAGATATCAATCAGAGGCTGATCAAGAAGGGTGTGGGGTCATGTGCTCATTGCTCAAGAATAGTATAGATAACTATTCACTCAGACACACACACTCATCAATCATCACACTAGTATGGTTTACCATGATATGGTGCTGCCGATAATAATGAGAACGGTCAACACCAGAGAGAGAAGGAGAGAGGGGGGAGATATGAGAGATCCTGGGTATAACCGGTTCAAAATGTCATGGGTTCAAATATCCCGGAACGTGATGCATAAAGTTTGAGAGGGACCGACATTTACCTAGATGATTATAATCGAGGGGAATATTAGTATGCCCCTTCAAAGAGTGCGAATCCATGATAGGATAAATTATTATGTCGAGGACTCCTCATCATAATTCATCCGATCATTATTAATCATCGATATTACACCCACTCTCACACACACGAAACCACACAAACACACAAACACACAAACTAGTATGACGAATAATTTAATCCCAAATCTTTACAGTGATAATTTACTACCCTGGTAGAAGCTTCAAGAATATGATTGATGGTCATTGTGAAATGATCATTGTCTATGATATAAGCTCCTTGGAGTAATATCAATAACTATAACGCAAATTAATGAGGGACTTTGGAGAAAAATTATTTAACTTTGGGGAATATTTTCTTTAACCTTGATTATCCAAATAAATGAAGATGTATATTTTGGACTCGGGAGCCAGATTCATTGGAAAACTGGCGGGCAGAATCACGTATAAAGAAAGAGGAAAGAATCTATAGATGAAAATGTCCTTACCTACTGCATTCTTATTTCAAAATTTATGGCTCATCATATATTGATCAGGCAAGTGAGAGAGGGAAGTGTAACTCAAATCCCCCGTGACGCCTGGGACCTATCAATTACCATTATCAGCAATTATCTCTCTTTAGAGCCCTCTAAGCAGATTTACAGAACTACGTCATACTTAACCAGTATCTTCAGAGTGGAATTGGTGTTAATAGCAGGCATTTCATGCTAGAAGATGAAAGAGTTGATACTAGAAAATGAAAGAGTTGATACATCCATAAATCATGGTTGCTGGATTTTGCATTGGATGGTAAAAATATAATTTCCTATAAGATCGATTGAATTTGAATCTATGTTTAGCCTATATGATAGCCTTAGCAAAAACTAGAAAACGACCTCAGCTCTCGGTAAAAATGCAATGCTTAGATGATGAATAAATCTGTTTTCGTGTCATTTGAGGTCAATTAGGACATAATAAGACATGTGCTGGTTTAATGAACTTTATTAACAGCAATAACAGTTGAGAGCTGTACATAAATTGTAAATTGAGAGCAATTATGGCACCAAATAGAGATATATTCGCATAATATTTGTCGGATAGATATAAATGTTACAACAAAAGTGGCAAGAGAGATGGATCAATGATCGATCATCAGGCACGCTAACAGCTGTGCAGCTTAGCTCATATGCACACTCTGATAAGCTCGTTTAGGAGAAGATCATTCCGTTTCTTGTGATGAATATAAGCAGAGGTTATAATATGATAACTTTCCGAGGTTCCCATTTCCATATTTTAGATTGTTTATTTATCAGCTTATCTGTCTAAATCAGTTCTTGGTATGGCTTGGATGCATCACTCCATGCAGGAATGATATAAGTAATGACTGTGCTTAATCTTATAGAAATGATAATCATCAATAAATCAGGGATAAGGTTAGGCAGTTATCATTCTAAACTTATGTTAACCTCTCGTATTTTGGTTTGGAGTATATTCTAGACTCTGTAACTGCTATGTATATCGCTTTCAGATTGGTCAGAAGAATCATTGAACTACACCATATAATAGTCTGGAAGAACTTATACATTCCTGCTATATGTCATTCATGACCGATTCAATGGTCACCTCAATGGATCCATTATCTAAATGAAGATATCAACAAAACATACGATAAAGATAGTTCCAGACAAGAGCACACCCTAAGCTCAAGCACTGAGGCATATGTAACTCCATATATATTCATAGAAACACATCATGGTTAGGAAACCGCTGCATTTGCCAGTTGAGCTCATGCCCATTACCTTTTGTCAAACCCTAAGTGATGTCGAGAGATAAACACTATTTTCTAATGTGGGGAGGAGAGAGCAACTCATGCTCTGACAGCAATTGTGAATGGAAATTGCAAGAAAAGCAAGAGGGTCGGAACTGTCACAATTGTATGATGGCTTCTGAGGTAAGACGGTTTCAGACTGACAGGCGAAGAAGAGCAGTCGATAGGGGAAGAAATAAGTCTCTCTCATCGGCAGAAACTAGTGACCAGAATTGCATTTCCAAAACAGTTATTTGCAGCTAATCAAATTTGAGAAAAGGACACTTCTTGAGAAAAACTGCTAACTTATAACAAGGGACTCTCAACCAAGCTCTATATTTTTTTCTTTGTCATAACTAGTTGATGATGTGATCCAACTCTTGCACAATGGAATCAAATTAGATGCAACAAAGTTTTCAAGAAAGATTTCAAGATACCAGAAGAAATTGAGAGGAAGTCGACAAGAAATCAAATCACTTCAAAATGACTCAAACACAAATAGCTCCCATTTCAGCACCTTTCCCCATTATATTGGCAACCAAAGTAAACGTTGAACACGTTGATATAATATTGACCCAACTTTGGAGAAGTTAAAATGCTGCATTAATAGTCGAGAATAGTGAATAGTGCTGAAGTTATACAGAATTTTGACACCCGATATACCCCTGAAATGGAGGAGAAGTGTGCACGGCGTTTGGGGTTTTATAATTGGGCTGTCAATTACTAGTACCAACCACCTGGACTGTTATCATGCCGCGTTCATACATGGCTGTGATATCAATTTGTTTATTATAGTACAGACAGTGTGTCAGAGCTCCCTGGTATAATTGGCATCCATCTATCTGGCCCAACCGGTCTAGGAAACTTAAAGTTAGATCTGAATTCTGATCGGTGTTTGATACTTTGGTGAAAACCTACTTTCCGCACGAATGATACTCTTGGTCTCAAGGGCACTGGGCAGTCAACCCTATCCTGCAGAGCACTACAAGACAAGAGTCAAACATGTAATCCGTGGATGGGATAGGACTGCTGCACTGCACAGAGAATGGCAGTGTCTACCATCTCCCAGGGTGGGGAAATTCCCACTAATAATACCAAATATGGTAATACCCATGCCCATATATGGTAATGTCTAAGCCTTTATAAGGGTTATATATGTCACAGATCGTTGAATCTCTGCATATTTTATGAATATACTAAACTAATAATGAGTGATGTATATATCGGTTATAAATGGATGGGAGTGTGCCGTGCATACTCAACTAACATTCATGGTTCACGTAATAACATGGTTCATATAGGTTTAGTAGTGGTACTACCAGTTTTAATCCAGAGTTCCTGAAATAAGGAGAGGAGAAGAGTTTGGAAGGGGAGAAGAGAGGAAGAACTCTCTGAGGGGAAAGAGTAACTGCATGAAACAGTTCACGAAAAGGTATGCGTGTTTTATAGTACGTCTTTTGAAAGAGGTTTTGAAAGAGATACGTCCGGCCCATTTACCCCTCGAAAAACTTGCATTTACCAGTCGAAATATGCGCCAGATGGAGTGTAATATAAACACATATGAGCCCGATACAAGCACATCACAAGATATATAAGGACCATGATAGCCATAAAGTTATTGCATTTCAGTGGTTCATTACAACCCGTTTCAGTATGAGGAGAGCGTTTAAATATTCGCATAATATTCATATTGGTTCTACCATTCAGTCTATCTGATCTGTGACGCTTGCCAGTTTAATACGTATCTACCATGTCAGATATATAAACCTCAAATATCACGGTCTTAAGTGTCCTAGGCAAAGGATTTGTTTATCACGAATCGCAGGATTAGAAGGGTTGGAAAGCACCTGAGTACCAAACAGTTGACGGAACATAATCATTAGGTACTTAAGCCTCACCCACTATCACTACCCAACTCACACTACATCCAATCCAAACCCCTCACTCCACCCCATTCCTAATCACCCCACACCTGATCACCCCACACCTGATCACCCCACACCTGATCACCCCACTTACCGATTCCAACTCCTCTGCTGGGTCACATGACATTTCCTCGTGGGGCATCAACTGGTCCCCTCCTTCCCCCTTCTGGTGGTCCAACCCAACAGGGGGTCCCGAGAGTACATGACGGTCCAACCCCACCGAGACATGTCGTAGAGTACGATTTTGAGACCTGCCATCTTCTTTGAATGCCATGTCTTTTTCTTGCGTCGAGAAGCTCGATTCGAGACAATCATATTTAGAGCGAGATCTATATTTATGTCTCTCCATGGAGAAATGTGTGATACACGGCATGAATATTTGACATGTTTCATATACTGATCGTACAACAGGTTTCACGACTAAGAATATCACGCCTTTTTCCGAAAAAAATTCGAGTAAGTCACGCCTGGCTCAACATCCAGACCTTGATCTTGTGGCGTGAGGAAGTGAGGTGATAACAGAGTAATAAGCACAATATATATGGTTGTTAAATGTTTATGTTTCAACAAGGAAATGCAGCAGATCCATCCTGTGTAAAGGTCGGGAATATTTCTGAGGAATATACAATTTGAAACGTGTAATGTTGTAGCGCGGGGGGTAATTTTCGGAGATTTGCTCTATCAACTTGAATGACGGTATGGGAAGCAATATAGTGGTGAATTAGAGCTCGAATCGTGATAAGATGATCGATATCAACCGCACAGGAGTATAGGGCGCAATTAATCACAAGCCATATACTTGAGACCACCATAGAGTAAAATATACAGTTGTTGATCATAAAATTAGTGTAATCGTCGAATCACGAACTATAGGGGTGTTTAGAGGGCCGAAATTTGGGTGAAAAATGGTGCCGTCCATCCATTATTTGGTTTGAAAATCATGTGGATCTGGATAAACTTACCCTATGATTGACGTTGTAGAAGCTCCTGGGATACTATCGCGTTTCAAGTAGCCGTCAAAGAGGAAATGATGCACTTATGAAAATGTTTTCCCAATGGACTACTCGCGGTATATTTCATCATGATAACTTTCTCTTTCCGAGACAAGATTTGAAAACCCCCAACAACATGAGTATGCTCTAGTCTTAGTCTCGAATAACATATCAGCCTGAGTTTCCCATAGTCTCGCATGAAGACTCGCGTGACAAATATCATAGTATGTGACATGCGCGTCTTGGAGCTGTTTTACATTTTCAGTGATATCATATTTCGTTCCACCTGACCCAACCTTAACTAATGTCAACTTCAGACCGTCTTGGGTGCTTCCCCATACCATATGCCCGAACATATGCGCGTGTTTAACATATGTTTGTATTATATGCAAGCTTGAAACCGGTCTTAAAATCAATTTCACGGACAGTTTTAGGAAGATCATGACATTTGGTCATATCGGAGATTTATGGCTCCGACAGAGATATGCCAAATGTCATCAGCAGAATATTATGTAGACTGGTACTGGGTGTTGCTGGTACCCGGATATTGGGAGGGAGGATTTAGGAGGAACGTCATAACTCAGATGATAGATGAGGATGAAATAAAGTGGAGTGAAGTGGAGATCTTGGTGCGTTTTTTATTGTGATCTGATCATAATTGCTGATGTCGATAACTGAAGCAAAAGTTAAGTGGTTCAAGAAGAAATGAAAAACTGTCAAATTACAGTTTTGACAATAGCAGTAACATGGGTTAGAATATATTGCATACGTGATGGAAAATCTGTATGCAGCCAAAGTAATTTGAAATTTCCGATTTAACTGGTCCAGTTTCAATTGATTGACACCTTAACCAGTCTATTCACTGCATCGGCTGAATGTCAGAGTTACAATGTCGTGTAGAACAGAACACGAAGGGTGTCACTTGGATTCTATCTGTTCAGAATTTGGAATCCCATCTTGCTTCACTGCTTATGCGGAAAATCTCAGTTTTAATGACTTGGATTTGTACCTGAACCGATTTCTCACTATCATTCATACCTCCTATCTATTTCAGCTAATGTATTTTCATATTACTACTTTAGTGTTCACTATATCAGCATTTGAATCCCCCTACTACCATCACACGCAGACAATAAATTGGACATCAATTAACGGCTCATTTAGGAAATTGTCCAATTAATAACAGGCCATTAAGGGGTAATTTTAGTGCAAATATTTGTGAATTAACTCCTATCAGGTGGGATAAACTGTGAAAATGCAGTTATATATTCTCGACATGAGAGGAGGGTATTATATCGGTAGGGGAGGATGCTTCGGACGTGACTTCCACATGAAGTGATGACGATAAATGACAATGAGAATATTGAATGCAGCAGTTATATTTGTCACGTTAATTTATAGAACTTACTAAGTTCAATAGATTCACCTGATGAACTCACCAAGACTACTGAAGACTTGACACTTGATACAAATGGAGAGATTCAAATGGAGAATACTCCAGGCTACTAATACTAGTGTTGGTATCAAGACTATGTGATTGACACACCCACATACACACCCACACACACACACACACACACATGACACATGACACATGACGGATACAATCACACAATGGTACAAGTTACAGATGTTACCAGCCAGATATACTTCCACAGTTCCACAGAAGAGGCAGACCATTCGATTGATAGGATCGTTGAATCAATTACATGACGACATTGATTCCTATAGCCATGCATTGACCGCAAGAAACTAGAATCCTTAAAATTTCCTGGTTCTAAGGAACTTCTGACCCTGAAACATTCCCTGAACCCTGCATTTATTCTGGACAAAACATTGTTCACTGTTCTTATATATTACCAGCGGCCAGCACGGCCTGTCTCGATTAGGTAATTTCCAATTCCTATAAAACTAGAAAAAGTGTGGAGCTAGGTGAACTTTTCTTTGGTGTTAATTGGAGTTCAAGGCCGGTGAGTAATTGATGCAATTGTTGTTGTTGTTGACTCCTCTCAGTCTCACCTAAATGGAAACAGGACGAGTTCTCGACTTGACATCTTGCTGTTGCTATGGTAACAGGGTATCTATCTTTTTGTCAGGGTGGCACATAAAAGTATCACCAATGAGGTTTTACACATCTCATTGAACCATTCAACGATTGTTAACGACTGGTTCATGGTCAGGGTGGTTCATGTCTTTTGCAGCTCCTCCAATGTCCAAAATTGGATGCCCATGTAAACATATTTTACAAGTTCGAATGTTCCCATTCCGATTGATGAAGTTCACAAAAATGTCTTCACCCAAGTGTCCAGCGTCTTAGTAACTGTGGCAGCTTTTCATATACAGGTTTCCCTATGATGCATATTGATATATTCATTATTCATTGACGTTGACAAGGAATCATTGTAAAGTAGTGACAGTTCCAATACTTACTAATCCTTACAATAACTATTTACCCTAGAGGAGGGTCCTAACTAGTGACTTAGTTAGCAACAATTACATTACAATCTAGTGACTTAGCTAGCAAATGTGTCATTGTAATCGATGATTCATGTTATTATCGAGGAGGAGATATGAGATAAAAAGCTCGATTGCAGTGAAGCACCTACCTGCTACCATTTCACTTGAAATGAGAGCGTCTAATTGCACTTGTATCCTGATTCATCCTAGAACCCTTGTCAAAACCTCAGAATCGCACACAGGTGACCTTCCAAGAATCATACACACAGTACACACAGTACACACACACAGTACNCACACACACACACACACACACACACAAAAATCACACACACACGGCCCAGACGAAACTGATAAGACAACTATCATCATACCTGTGAGCGAAACATTTCACGCATTTTTCACAAAAACTCACCGCTCTCGCACAACTGAGAATGTCTAGCGTTGGCTTGTAACTCGAATTCATAGTGTCTGATACCAGGAAAGAGGGGGAGGAGAGGGAGATGAGAAGAGGAGATTATATGAGGATGAGTTAGAGTCCTTCTTCAATTGAAGCTTATGAAGAGTAATTTAGAATGCTGCCGGCCCTGCTCTCAGATGATGAGGAATCTGCAAATCTTTGTTACGATTTTTCGCTCTCCGAGTGTGTTTCCTTGTAAGAACTATGTTTTTTGTGTATCTGATAAAATGTGATGATGGGTAGTGGAATCCTTAGATCATTGCAGAGGCATGATCGTCGCTCTCTGATCACATACGGTATCTTGCTGATGATATGAAAACAAACTTAGGTTCTACATTAAATGCAAGATGAACTTGTTACGGAGAGAATTCTAACGAAAAAGGGTTCATCCAGAAAACTGAGTATGGTATCGATTAGATAATTGCTTGTATGTAGGTATGTACATAACATGCTAAAGCTCATTAAAGAAATATACAGCCCAAATCGCAAGTGCATCAGAACTAGAAATAATCACAATGGGCGTATCAATTATCGGCAAACCCTCAATAAATGGACTTTGGTTTCGGATGCGAAGCTGTGGACTACAACATAAACAAAGATACTAACTGTCGAACAAACTTTACATAAATCGCAACTATTTGGCTGCTGGCCGGATACTTATGAAACACCAAGTTACCATGGCAATATATAATGTGACAGTACCAAATCTGTCACTTTTGTCACGTGCGAAGAAAATGTCACGTCAATCAGAGTCGTACCGGGCAAATTCGAATAAGCATCAGCGAAAATTTGCAATTTATATATTTCGATTGTTCTGGGAAGTTGTTCTCAGACTCAAGTATCAGCGATATATAAACAAGGTACACGCCTGGGTGACTCTGACACTTTTCATCGCGGAAAAAAGAGGAGAGAGAGAGAAAGAGCAAGAGCCAAGATGTCAAACATCAACTTGACACATGCGCCCGTATATAAAAATACCACGCTGGCCTTGCCATGCTTTATATATTTTCCGAGTATGGGTGACTTTTATCGGGAACACATAGATATATCAACAACGGCAACTTCGCAGCTAAAACTTCCTCTGTCATCAGACAGTAGCTCTGGGAGAGGGGAAGACATGTTCTACAAACGAGTTCTGCCAATGACAAATGTTTTGCCTGTTTATAGTTTCCTTGTTATTATAGCTCGCAACTTGTCGTACTTATACAAGATATTGCGGGGGTTATGTCGATTGATACAACTTTTTAAAGGTTTTGTCGACACAGCCTCTATATTAGCAAAAGCATGTTCCTTTCGATTTACATGCATTACCTAGTTCTATGAAAGAAGCTTTCTGCGAACTAGGGTTGGAAGAAAGGCATAAAAGAATTGGGACCATGCCGAATGCACATGCGTGTCTTGACTAACCCAGATTCATTGCAGTCTGAGAGCAGACAGCAGTAATATTCAGTTGGTCGAGTTTTGCGTGGAAAATCTCACTTATAAATATGGTAACAGGGGAAAAACAAGATAAAACATATATGCGCATCACATGGAAAAGTTACAATTGCACTGCAATCCAACTTTCACAGTTTAATGGGCATTAATTGCACAATTAAACAGGTGCATTTAGGCAAAACACACACACTCTCTTTTCATAATTGCATGGGGGCAGGGCATAATTATATTTACACGACGAGCAAATTTGCATATCTTCCGAGGCATAAGTTTTTGTTATCAGCACAAAACATGAAAACTTTTTCAGGAGAACACATATGCGCTGGCTGGTACGGTACTTATATGGCAGCACAACGACTCAAATATTGCCGACTTGTAAGAAACTTAATAAATTTCCAAAATATATTTATAAATTTTCATTAGTTATTTACAATTCTCATTTTGAAAGGTACGTCATACCTCTCCGTGTGGCCACTATGGTTTACCACTAACTAACGTGTATGGAACAACATAGTACTGACAGGGTAAAGACAAGGGCAGACAGAAGACTGGAGGGAATATGAGTGTCTCCAATGCCATGAGACCACTTAGTGGAATCGCAGGAGTGATCGCGATCGGAAATCCTATCATGAAGTTGAACCGTAATTTTTTAGACCAAAAACACGTAGCCGCTGCGGCATCCAAAAAATGAAAAATGTTACATACAGTATATACAGAGCGGAGGTTATCATGGAGAAGAAGAAGAAAAAAAGTCACGATAAGTTTTATCTGCGAAGAAGCAAGGAGAATGAGGAAAAATTACAGATTCAGATACTCAGATAGTATTTTTAACACAGTCCTACTTCCTCACCCACCTATTGTGGTATTTTTATGGTTTCCATTGAGTATCAACAACAGAAATTATGTATGCTTCGACGTGAAGAATTATGCTATATGTGAGGTCACAATTAAAGCTCCATAACTATAACAGGTTTATGCTATCTGGCACCCAATCAGATTTTGCTTGTCCCTGGACCAGCCTCATTGTATTTTCAATGGACGGTTATTGACGTTACTAAGAGATGATATTCATGGTGATGATAGATGAGTAGATGGTGATGATCATTCCGAACTGATATCACTGGGACACTTGATGTGGTAGTCCGTGTGATAGTGGAGCGACACACTTCTCTCTTTAGAATTCTCCTATACATCACAAGATCTAGAATATATTTAGACGAGATCTAGACGCGGCTCCGCGCTAAGATGTTAATTCTCCAACAGCAGTTACAATACATATAGTTTGGGTCGAGAGTCATCGCATACAGCGACAAAATAGCTGTGTGCTCCAGAGACCTATAAACATCACATATAGATTTCCAATCGTAACTATCTAGAAACGTCAGTTCTTTTCTTCTGGAGAATAAGCTAAGGAATAGAATGAATTTCATTGGGATACGTACCGCCATATTGAATAAGGTCTTTTCCAACTTCTGATGATGTGTTCCCTAATGAAGAGTGTAAGGAGAACGAAACAAGGGGGAACGAGAAGCGCTCTTAAGGTCCTCGAGAGATCTCAGTTATAATTCCCCAACCTTTCAAGTGCAAGATAGATGGAACAGATTCGAAAGAACAAAAATAATGTGTTGGCGTTAAGACCTATAGTAGATTTATATGTGAGTGACATGGTTTGAAGTGCTGCTGGTATGCAATTTTCACAATATGACAGTTCTCGGTGATTGCAAATTCGTGACTAGAAACTACGGTATTGCATTGAGCAAATCGGTGGAGCGATCGACACTTTCCTGATTGTCCATCACCAGCAAAGTCATGAAAATGTGAACGGTATATGTTTATTGGTGGAGATTGAAGTAATTGATCACAGTCAAACTGCTTCATCAAGCCATGCAATTCAGTGAACCCAGAAGAAAAGATAAGACGCTAAAATCAGAACTGAGCGCAGTCGGTAACGGTTGACTGATTCCAGGCTATGAATTTTGCCACAATGCCACGTGACAGCGAGAATATTTAAAAACAAGTTGTCATGGGAACAGAAGATTGACTTCATTGTTCAGATGTAGAAATAGAACCAAGCTCCTTCCGTCGAAGTGAATGTTTTAACAAAATAGAGACTTCTAGCCTCGATATATCCTCCGATGATATACCTAGCACATGATATTGAAACAAAAACTAGCGGATGAAAGACTTCGGACAATCGGACAAACAAAACTTTCATCAACTGGATACCGGCAATGGAGAATAAGTTTAAACCCCCTCCATTGACAACAATTCCCTCAGTAAAGTTAACTCCCCAATCATTTCATACAATTACGATCCCAGACACACCAATTAACAATCTCGTAACTAGACGGACACAAAATGTGACAAATTTACAAATTTACCGAGCTGTGATATTGTATATTTCCTACGGTGTCGGCGTGAAGAAAAGAGGTGATTGTTCGGGAATTCATCAAGTCTCTCACTAAGTTTATTTATCAGTCAGAGTGGATATCTCCGACTATGGGCCACTATATATCGCCTGCACTAGTAGTGAACCCCATGGACTCCCAAATATGATCGATCATGATATTGATCAGTGATCACAGGATAAGATCACTGAGGGACGTTCGTCGTACAGATATCACCAAAGCAAGCTTTGCGACTTGAACAAAGACAACACATTCACCCCCCCTTTTTCCTACTTACTAAATACTTACATCTTTCTCCAGATCCGGTCGAAGTCCCAGACTCTTCACAGCATTTACATCCCCCGACTTAATCAGGTTGGAGAGAAGGGCCGGGTTGAAGCTCACACCCCCGTCCCTCGCTGCAGCAGCTTCAAGGGATCCTTCCGGAAAAACTGTGACCACCTGATCTGTACCGGAAATTGCACCTTCTGACTCCGCCACCTCAACGGATGGAGCAACCCGATCATCCTCTTCCTCTTCGACTTCTGTGAGTGGTTTGTACTCGACACTCCCCATATCGAAATCTTCGGCTTGGGAAAGGAATCGGTCAACTTCTATTGCTGCCGTGGTGAATCTCCGAGGGGCGCAAGAGGAGGATTTTGGCGGTTTCTCAACTTTTGTCCCGCCTAGCGAGTGTCGTTGCTGGCGTGCTTCCGCCGCTCTCCGGGATTTATCGGCAACTGATTCGAAATAGTACATGACACCTGCAGGGGAACAGGAGCAAGCCGGTGGAAAGGATACAAGGTATCAAGTGTTGGCGGTGGAATGGATATCTATCTTAAGTTTCAAATGAAGACCAGCACATTTCTTGATAAATAGTGGGATAACAATGAGATATCAAGGACTCGAATTGTAGTGAAAAAGAAGCAGGACCAGACGGACTAAATTTACAGGATACAAATTATCGAAGAAGAATTTATTTTTCAAAAACAATTAAATTGGAAACGCTATATCAAAGCTTGTACTACCATATCTCGGGCAGATATATAGCTACTTATTACGCTGTTGGAGCGTCACGACAAACTATAGGTTTCTCCGGCGGCCTATAGGAGACTAGATACAACTACTTCTCAAACATATATGTTGTGCACATCTGCCATGACGAAATGGCATTGGTTCAAAAAGGGTTGAAATCTGTGTGACATGTTTTCTGTGCATGCCATGAATCGAGCAGGAAATTGTCTAACAGTGACCTGATGAAACATAGGTCTATGATAGCGGCTATCGCGTAGATATGTCGCATCAATGGTGGAATCTGGGAGAGCAGGTTGTTGTGGCCGCTATGGGTATAAACAGGTGTCAAGTAAACAGGAATTGGTGTCAAGAAATGGTAGAATGGCTTCCTGTGCTAGAAGTGGTTTGAAGCTAAAGTGATGGCAGACTTATGTCAAGGACATATGAAGTGATGTGAAGAGAAGAAGGTTGATCTTTGCAGGGAAGTGTCAAGGATTTCCGGAGAAGCATTTCAACTGTAGAGATGTCGACTAACCTCGCAAGATTATAATCCATCCTACAGGCTCGAAGAATAGGAATGAGTTTGGCTCACTGCAAATGACTGTAATAGTAGAATCATTATGTCCATAATAAATGCCAGAATTAATATGAATTTCACAGACAGTGATGGAGTCTATACAGTCCATCGCAAAGGGGGTTTAATTAAGAGGAAATAAGCAGGTGTATAATAATAATTCAGTTGATGAATCATCTGTAAGAGGGGAGAGAGAGAGCCTGGAGAGAGGGAAAGAGAGTGGGAGCAGTGATCATTGTCTAAAGTGAATTAACCCATCAACCTATCTCACACGATGGATCGGTCACGATTGGGGAAGGAGGGGAAGAGATGATGATCACGGACAATGATGTCGAAGCATTTCTTAGAACTATAGTGAACCTATCGCAATTACCGAAAGGGAATTGGAATTAACAAAGGTAAAGGGGGTAACGAATAAGGTTCAGGGTACGTATAAGGTATCCGCAGGTGGCTGCAAAATCGGAGACCTGAGCGAGACGAGACTGGTCCGTCATGTTATTACGAATCCATGGTCCTATAATAGAGGGGCGGTCACGTGTGACCTCAAAAATCTGGTCGCACTGGAGTTATAGTAAATATACTCTGTACAGCAATTATAGTACCGCTAACAACTCATAACAAAGGTAATCAATGCCACCATCACACCCACACCCGCACACACACACACAAATTCGTGGCAGCCAACTCTATACTTCCCACAATGGTAGATTACTAGTACCCATAACAGGTCAATTATGATTATAATCCAGCCGATAGTACACAGATTATCATATTAAAATCTCCCGTGTCAAGAAAAAAGACTGGATAAAGTTCTCATTATAGCTGGGGGGAAGAGGGGGAGTGGGAGAGGGAACCTCCCAAGGGAAGAAGGGCCCGTCAAAGAGATCTCCATAGAATGGGGCCGAGGGAGGAGAGGGGGAGCGGGTCTGGTATACGTAGTGGGAAACTTTTGAGTGGGAGAATCTGTATAGATTGTGAAGGGAAGTTTCCCTACCAGTTCCTATGGCACCCCCAAATCGGTTCCACCCCCTCAATAATTGAGGGAGTAACAAATGAGAGGTGCTTTGTGACGTGTGGTTTATAAGTATCGGATCCCGCTTTTCTCTTGCAATTTTTGGAGAGCTTCATCTTTTGTTTGCTGCTCTTCCAGATCATTGATGTGACAACTGCCAGGAGCGACAACAACAACAACAAGATGGTTACATTGGTGATGGTGTGGTAACTTTTGTACAATTTAATTTTCGGCACTCTCTATCCCCCCTCAATATATGAACGGGGGGAAACTCTACAAGTTTTTGGAAAAATATTTTGATTTGTTACTCCCTAAATCAATAATTTTCCGATAAACAGGATTCGAGATCCGAAAAAAAACGTAACAAATCGAAAAAAAATGCACAGGATAATCACCTTCTGATCCTTGCTATAATCGGTCTCATCATAAGCGATATCGGTGAATCCCACTCTTCCCGGCTTGTACTCTGTCATGAAGCCTCCAGACATGATTATCTTGCAGCGGGAATTATATTGGTGAGAATGGGGGGAATATGTTCCGATTGAGATCTTATTTGATATGAAAAATACGGAAAATGTTGCTCGATCAATAACACAAATCTCTGAAAGTTTTAATTCACAAACTAAAACAACACCAAAAGCAACGGCAGCAACAGAATGCCGGAAGTCTCATGAAGGCTCCACATTGGATGAAACATATATGACAGTGATCCTGCATCTATGAGAGTCGGGCAACCCTCGCCAAATATATACGTCTAAGCGTCAAGATCTCTCGCCTTCTCTAATCTATGATCCTCCTCCCTTCCAACCATATCCATAGAGCTATATCTCAACTAATATCCCCATCGTCGATACTATCATTCCTCTGCCGTATACAAGAGGGAATTGATGAATTGCAAATCGTGCAAGAAAGGCCGCGGTCATGATGTGATATAAGTACTTCATAAGTTGCTTTGTGAAGTTAGCATAACATAATATAGATACCTTTGACTTACAAGTTACAAAATAACATATTCCAGTTTCTGATTACCGGTTCCTAATGCCGAATCTAAACCAAAATCGGTACACAAATCTTCAGCTATGAGTCTATAACTGAGAGCAATATATTCCTGCAATATAATATCCAGCATACCTCAACCTAACTGAGCGAGTCTGTGGTCTGAGGTCTCATACGCTTAACCAGATATGGCTACAGTATGAGTAACCACGTGGCGCACATATGTGACATTGGTGCGCGCATATAGTGGTGAAACATGATCTTGGCGTGGAGTTATTATTTGCCCGTCTAGATTTAACTGACAACTAACGGATGACGGATCAGATATTATAATGAGCGAGTATTTGCAACCGGTTGGACATGGTTAGTGAAGTTTGTTCGTAGGGGGATATGAAATAAATGACTAAATGAAATTTCGGTGAAATGAGATTTATCGGGATAATGAAAGATTTCGAATTTAGATGATCAACTATCAATGACACACTATCATTATCAATGTCATGATATTCATGATGTTACGGCAAAACCGGTTATTGCTTGTCAGTCTGTCACTCACCGGTGAGACGTGAGTTCTAGTAGTAGTAGTAGCTGGTCTCTCTTTGATCATGAAACACGCACACTTATGTCCTATATTCCTTTCTTGTGAAAGTGGAGTATGTTAAGGAATGAGAACGGAAAGAAAGTATCTCTTACGTTTCAATCAATAAAACTATGCAGGAAAAAGTAAAAACCATGCTATATAAACACAGTCGCAGGAGTGTCAAAACTCAAAACAAGTTGAATTTTGCATGATGGTGTAGCAGTATCATGTGAACCAGGAAACGATCACAGCCATGTCAGAGGCCCCCCAGAAGTATCAGTTGAGGGGTGAGATGGTGCATTTACGTTGGTTGGGAGAGTTTATGTGGTCGAGCAAATGTGTGTGGTCGTTTTAGTAAAATAATTGTAGTCGACCTGAGGTGCAAGAATGAAGTATACGTGCATATATCCCGTGCATTTGGCTGGATTAACATTATCTAAATTATGCATTTTAATCCAGATTATGTACATTATGATGATGATGATCGCATATGTTTGGGATAAAATGCGGGTCAACGTACAAGTGCGAAGGGGGCACGGTTGATCGTTCTATGATATTGTGAGGCGTGAGCATTCATTTCAGTGATTTGAGAGTGAGAGGGATCGGATTGTGCTTTGAGTTAACACGGGGTAGAAATCATAATATGCACTGATCAAAGAGGAAAATTGAATGGTTCGTGACCAAAGATCAGCCTGTGATATGATCATCAACAATTATTGATCGTAAATTATTGAATTGAATTCGAACATCGCGGCCGGACTATGGAATAGCTAACTAAGAATGTATGAAGTATTGCTGAACCGAGATCTTGTAGTAAAATAATCCCTTCGTACTTGCAAAGGTTGTTCATGCAAAGTACCATGTTAACACTTGCAGAATCATATACAAGAAAAATTCGCGATTGCACGCATTCAGATCAACTTTTCGTTCAAATTTGTATGGATGCTGATTGCTGGCTGCGAGAACAGAAAAGATTTGAGAAAACAGATATTTGCTCATAGTTTTTCTGATACCTGAATTCCAACAAAAACTTCTTAAAATTTTTACTGAATAAAACATTGTCTAGACCATGAAATTGGACAGAAATGTCCGAAATCTCGTAATACCGTTAATAATGCCACTGAACTCCTGTTGCCATGACAACAACTATAAGTCACCATAGCAACGATATGAATCCATTGATTAACTGATTGACAAATTTACGGAAATGCCACGTGATGTTAAACTTAAAGATGATTGAAAAACGCGTGATTAATGACTACATGATCATGTATTACACAAATACGATTGTAAGTGACGAAAATTGAGTGAAAGATTAAAGACTGGTTTGTGAGCTTCAAATGACCATAATAAGTATAGGTTTCGATTTTGAAAAGGTGACAAAAAATTAACAAAATTAATGAGACGAGGAACTACTTTATTAACCGACTCGACGTTTTCTATTGGATTTCACGTAATATTATTTGCGGTAGCAACATAATTCATTTCAGGGTCATTGTCGCTAATTGTCGACTAATTTAGTCGGACGAGGTGTAATTTTCGTGACGACTTTTCAACACGACTTATGTCAAGTATTATTGGGGAGACTGTCATCGTTACTCTCGCAGTAAAGCGCTGATGGAATGTTGGAAACTTATAAAACTGTAGAGATATTATAAGGGAGGGGATACGGTAGCAGAAACAACATTATATATGTGGAAGTCACGCCGTAAATATCGACAAATTTGCTGCCTCGCTACTGAAACCAATTGGAAACTTGTAGCATATTTTGTTAATTGTTCAAATAGTGAATTGTAGACAGAAGAAAATAATTTCTCTGTAGAACCTCATGGACTTAGTTGTGAAAAGCAAGGTGAACGATGTTATTACTGATTTGAATATCAACAAATGATATTTGTGTTCGTACAAATCGCGCCCAAAAACATCTCAAGTCGATCCTACCTGATCTAATTGTGCGTCGATACAAAGAACGGGACTTTTAACCAACTTTTGGGGAACAGAGTATAGGTTTTACCAACTATAAAAGATCTAAAACCTTGTTAAGGTTACAAAATATCGACTCACCCGGATACACATGTCCAGGAGACATCCCTCCCGATTTCTCTCAGAGACGTGCTCCACCTGGAAGCAAGAGGCATCTTCCAGAGAAGACACTTTCGAGGCACTTCGTGAGACAGTTTCGGGATAATATCCAAGACGCCGTCTTCTTCTTTGTCTTATAATAATGAAACACGATTATTACTAAAGCTAACGTGAAACAAGGAAAACAAAACAAAACTGTTCTTATATGTGAGCGCGAGCTAAGCGCGAGATTTGACACGTTTAGGATTGTGGAACTTAATTAGGAGGTACAACTTATTTTCATCTATATGTATGTAGGTATTGGCAACTGATTGGTATCATCGATAGCAGTTAATTGGCCTCGCTAACTACCGAGAAGTTAATCGATTCCGGGCGCACTTTGACATCCAATTCGCACGTTTTATTATGTATTTGTATCATATCAGACTAATTGATTTTTTGATAATACCTGGTAATTCCACGTAAGACATCTCTTTGAGTGTATGGGCTGATCAGACACTTCGAATGTCATGAAGTCAACCAGGAGGTTGCAGGGAATTGTCGATCATTATCGCCGTTGATACTGAGGAGTATGCGAAATTCAATCAGCTCCCACACATCATGATCATCAATTAGAGATGGGCGATCATTCCCTTTCTCAGGAAGCTTCCCTCTGCCTTTCGTCAACTTCTTTTCCAACGTCAAGCACATCTTTATTCTCTCCAGGCGACATGTTCTATAGAAATGAGTAGATTAATATTCGTGCCACATCTTGAATCAGTGTTAACAGACGAATACTAAGCAGAATGATTGAAGAAGCATGAGAGACGAAGACTGAAGGTCGGCGATTGATGCAATAACTGATCATTAAACAGATGTATGATAAATGTTATCGGTCAATAAATTGTAAATTAACATTAAACTATCTCAATATTTGTAAATTCGTCAACACCAAAACAACAGTTAGTCAATGTAGTAATGAACCTAAACTGGACTTAGTTCTTCATGATCCACTGACTTCAGTAAGTTTCTAACAACTAAAAGCTAGATTCTTTGATCTTTCTAGTATACAATCATAATTTACACTTAATAAATCTATCGGTAAAATACATTTATTATCTTAAATACTTCAATAATTTATCCAGACAGAACTATATCTTACAATTAAGATGAATTTTGATGTCTTTTTGTGGAAAAGTGGCATCATTTTCAAGGAACAAAGATTAGTCAATTCGAAAATGTTGAAATGGTCAGACTCGAGTTTCTGTGGATGTCATCTGGTGAGAACTAAAACAGAACTGCTCACGTCTTTTTCTTGTCCAATACTTGTGTCGAAACACCATCTGAAAAGTATTCGTGCTGAACACTTTATCTTTCTTTCAGACTTAAATTCTTAAAAACTCGTCGAAAATTTCTTCAGCAAAATTCTGGTCTGACAAATTTCAAAACTTTCGTGTAGCGCGCCNCTAGCGCCGGACCAGCGCTACACCCGCGCCAAACCAGCGCCAAACCAGCGCATAACCTGCGTCAGACTGGCGTTAGACCGGCGTTAGACTGGCATTAGACCGGCATTAGACCGGCATTAGACCGGCGCCAAACCTGCACAAGACCGGCGCCAAACCTGCATTAGACCGGCGTTAGACCGGCATTAGACCGGCGTTAGACCTGCGTAAGACCGGCGCCTGGCGAAAGTGGCAAACGGACTTATGCCCAGATGAAGAATGACGCGCGCACATAAACCAAAACTTTAAATACTCTTACGAAGAGACAATGTATTCGCGCGTGACGTTTATTACGATTTCAACGTGTGACCGTTCCACTTTTATTGACAGATGGAGTTTCATAACCTATGGTGAACATTACATGTCACTTAACCAAGTCATCCGACACAAAGTCATGTCACTTAACCAAGTCATTGCATCCGACACAAATAGGTGTTAAGTGACTATGAAGTGATGCTTTACCTTCTTCTTGGTTGAATTTGATCTCTCTGAACACGCCATTCTCCACTTTGTACTCCAATCTACAAAACAATCTGATTAAACAGAGCTAGGATATTTCAATCAATTGAATGATGACTATTTAAGCAATTACAGCAATTTCAAATATTTGCGATTTTCTTACGTGTTTTTGAACTCTATCGGTAGAACTTGGCCGCTATGAACGTATTGATATTGTCTTCTAAGCTGGAGACAAATCTCAACTTTCTTACTGCAGAGTATATTTCAATATCAATTCCAAGCCACTCGTCAACCTATAATGGAATATTCATTTCCAATTTCTTTCCATGTCAGGATTATTCGACTCACTAAATATCAGATTTTTCACCTGCTGATAAAAAGATAGTCATACTCGGAAGGCACACAAATAACAAAGAAGTTATCCTGCAGCCCACTCATCTTAACAGAGGAAATGTCAAGGAGTCCTATGCGACGTCTTGGCTTACACGAAACAGGGTCAATGTTGTACAAGGATCGCTCCGTGAGGAGCAGAATTCGTTCCTGAGGAAGCGATATGTATTCTGAGCGACTTTCTTCTAGACATAAGCACGTTTGTAAGGTTGAAATTGCGGGCTGAGTAAATGATTTGCGCTGTTTTATACCTGCAGTTTGCATTTCCGGTTCATTTTCACAATCGTATCGGCGAAGAGGACCTCTTTTTCTTCGTGTTTCCTGAAAATGATGGCATCAAAACTTCTACATCTCGAGATGGGAGCTAAGGATACTTCTTGTGTATGGTGCTAGACCAATTTATGTCACATTTCTCAATAAATTACACGAATTCCTGTGTATTCTTGCACACTGAATCGATACCCGAACGAATTTTGCCCCTGCCTAGCTTCCCTGGGGAGTATACCTTCCTGCAATGCAACATAACCTCATGTCAATTTACCATAACTAACCCGATGATAGAAAGGATCTTGTTGTTGGTCTTCGCCCCGATGTAATCTCCCTGGAGTGGCTTGTTCAGACTACTTCTCCTCCTCTCCTTCCTTCCCATGAACTTCTCCAATCTCCTCTCTTCTTTTTCAGTCCCACCTCCCCCACCGTCTTCACTGTGATTTGTACTCATCCTATCGGAGTGAGGGATGAGGGAACTGGGGTTATTGACACCAATCATTACTTCATGCCACCATTCACATAACAGTAAATTGTAATGACACCACATTTTGCTGACACCTTTCTCAGTTGAAATCAACTGAGGCCATTTCAGACACCTAGAATCTTAGACACAGAATGAAACAACTCGAGTCATAGCGTAATGTGTCAAACATGTAAACAATAGATTTTCATCAAATGACAGAACAAAAATTATAGCTAATCAGATAACTTCTACTCATAGCTTGGCAGAAATCAACTAAAGTTGTCACATTTGTTTCTGTTTCATTTTATACACAATAACGATAAAATAGGATTACTTCTGCTACATTTAACAATAGTCTCCAAAAACAACGAGATAGATTTGGCGATGATTGATCAACAATCTATTGATAGATCTGAGACGAAAAAACAAGTCTAATAATTTAAAAAAAAGGAGAAAGGTTAGGCTTAAATCTTGATCTTTTTATTGTCTTGGGAGTCTTTTCAAAGATAAGAAGTATTTTCATGAAATATAATTCTAAATCTTTTTCGCGAGTTAATGATAATAATACGATATGATGATAATTATCCCATATAAGGAGTGCTCTAATACCATATAGGGACTAATCTAAGATCTGACGAGCGGGTTCTGTTTCAGCTGCAGGAAGATGGATCTCATTCTTGTCGTATCCTTGCAATTCCTGTTGTTCTTGGGGTTGAAATCACAGAGTTTGCAGATCTTCTCCCATTGAGCTCCAGGTTTCTGTTCCTGGCATTCCTTCAGAAATTCTTCTTGTGCTTCACGGTTTGCTTCCTTGTTCTTAGTCAAAACCTGAAGCAAAACCTTTGATCTCCTTGAATCAGTGATAAAAATGCTGAACCTGTTTAAGTGTCTACTGCGAATCGAGGTCTACAAAAAGAAGGAATCCTATCCAAAAAGGTTGGTATACAAAAAGGGTACTTCTCTCACTTCATTCTGCTTGGCATGCCAGTTTTCCAATTCTTTAGCTGCCTCAGCACGCCACTCTTCAGTCTTCGCTGCCGCATCCGCGTCCCTCGCCGCTATCTCGTCAGCCTGCTCCAGGCGCCACAGTCTACAGAAGATGTGAGGAAAAAAGAGAAATCTCGACAATAATTACCAAAAAAAGCCAAGTTAAGTAGAATGAGGGGAGAAAATAACTCAACCTTCACCTTAATATTATTATTAACATAACCAATCCCACTATGTCCCTCACTCCTCCCCTATATTTCGTTACCTGATACTCTCCGGTTCAGCCGCCTCACTCAACGCCTCGTACATCCCAGCGCCACTCTCCTCCGCAGGTGGCGGCGGCGGTGCGGCGACTATTTCCGGCTCGCTCATCACGGGGGCGGCGAGAAACTCTGGTTCCGACATTGTGGGGGGCGGAGCGGTTATCGGGCCGTCGTCTTCGGCGAGGAAATCTGAGTCGGAGTCTGTGCACTTTTAAGTCGGGGGTTCGGGCTATACGAGGCCCCGGGGATAAGGGGGTGTCAATGGGAATTGGGGTTTGAATGCTTGATTTGGGGCTGGGAATGTGATGTTATTAAGTGACGGGTTTATTGATTGACGTGGGACCAATCAAGGAATGTGGCATTATCAAAAAAGTTATTATCTCGTTATGAATGAAACAAAGTGATACTCATGCCAAATGATGAAGAATTGCTGGAAACACACCAAAACCAAAAACTCTCATGACATTTATTAGTTATCAAATGAGTTTTTAATAAACATGACACACGACAGGCGAAATGAGCTTAGTCACAACTCACATGGTTTTAGGGGGGTGTCATGGGGTTGGGTGTGAGCCAAAAACGCAGAAACTTGGTACTGCTCAACATACTTTGATCAAACAGTCAATATATAACAATAATCAACAATTTTCCTCTACCATCTCTAATATTCACTAACCTATCACAACACCCTTACTATAACCACCTAAATAACCACCTTCAGTAACACTCCACTTAACACACCCTCTCACCTTCACCCTTCTCAAATCCCAAGACTCACTCTCTCTCTCTCACCTCACTATCCTATACTTACACTCAACAATAGGTGGTGAAATCGAGTTAATAAAATAATCTATGATCGGCAATTTTGATGTCCCAGGTTACGGAGCTGGCGCTACAAAATAATCCCCATGTCCACTCACCTAGCCCCACATCGGAGGGGGCTGCAACATCAGCTGGCGGGAGGGGCGGGTTATCGGCGATCAGCTCGAAGTTATCGCCACCCAGCACATCACCGATAGCCGCCTGCTCGCGGGAGAGAAAGTCAGCAGCGGGATCCTCGTCGAAATTCATTATCTGGATGACCTCCTAGTTCATGTGTTGAGAGTGAGTAAGATGGGTCGGGAAACGAATTATTAGAAACGTTAGTTGGTGATTGTTGGTGAAATTGTGATGATTTCTTGGGGAAAACAATGTTTTCCATGCCCATCTTTTCCTATCAATCTCCGTATATAATATTGGCAACAAAATTGAGAACATTAAACTTGATCACAATTCGATGATATTATCAAGTATTTCATGTATAATGCATCAAGAAATATTGAAATGTGAAACTCTTACACGGTAATTGGATGTGTAATACGAACTTATTGACGTAGGAAACTTGATAATAAATAACATGTCGTGCGGAAAAAACTCGTACATAACTTTATTCCAACACATGACGAGTAAAATGAACAATAAAACATCACAGGACTTAGTAAAAATAAGCAGTTTAGGGAATTATCTCAACGCTTGATAGAAACATTTGTTCAAAAATCTCATGGTTCATAAAAATAGTCGAGGTTAAAATTCAAATATCATATCAAAAAAAGGCCAAGGCACACACGTTACACTTATTATTTTCAAATAAACATCTTTCTCAAGTTGCTAGGCGGAAAAAAGAAGGTTTAAACTTCGGTATATAAGAAAGGTGACCTCCATAAAAATCATATGACATTTCCATGACAACATACAGTACATATACAGTGTGTATGTATAATACTGTGTATACACAGTGTGTATTACACACATCACAGATGTCCCGAGAGAGCGGTTCCCTTGAACCCCTGTTCCTCCACACGGTCGAATATCTCAGTTTCTTGGAGGAGCGCTTGGTTGTAATCGAGGTAGAGGATAGATCCGGGCAGGACACCCTGCTCGAGAAGAGTGCCTTGCTCGAGGATCTTACCGGTGAGCGTGCTAGAGGGGGAGAAAGGAGGAGATTAGAGACAAGCTGGAGTGAAGAGGAGGGAGAGGGGAGAGTTGTAAAAGATGACTCGATGAAACACAGGTTTAAACAATCAAGTTATACCTAGCTCTTCTTTGACGACACGAAACGATGTATTGGATCGATCAGTAAATTGATAGGGTACCAAGTGGAAAAAGAGCCATACCAATGGAACAAGAGCCATACACAGACAACTTACTATTGAGAACAGAGACCCAGGGTACAAACCCACTCTCCCCCCGCCACCGAGAAACTGGTTCTTACCTGAGAGTCTGCTCGGAAGGAGCTATAGCCATCTTCCTGCAAATCTTCACCTTGACATCGTGTATGGTATCAGAGGAACTGACGTGGAGAATCTTGTCTCCCCTTCTCCCTCGCTTACCCTCACTCCTCTCTTCCCTCAGATATATCGCCTACGGTCGGAGAGAGAGAATGATAAGCATGGTAGAGGGGATAGAGATAGAAGGGGATAGAAGCATAATAGAGGAAGAATAGAGTTCAGTCGCTTCTATGAATGAAACGATCAGAAGAGAAGCTGAGAAGCGATGCAAGGATTCAAAAGAAAGACGATTAAATATGCGTAAATAGGAGAAGTTTATTCTTACAACTTTGATTGCAATTAACCTGGTCAACATAATCGTCATGCAGCATGACACATCCCTCTTGACACACTTCAGGTGTGTATATCACAGGTGGTTTATACGTGACACCAGTCTTATGGTCTCCCTCGGGAGCGGTGTCAATGGTGTCACACCTCAGTGCAATCGTCGGACCGAAGTGAGAGCACAATACTTCCCATTCCGATTCCTGAGCGAGTTTAGGTAAGAATCGAGATAGATCATTTGATTCGGTCGATGCTGGATTGGAGGAAATATACAATGAGATATGATTAGGCATCGTCGAGTATCGGTGGAACAAAATCATGAAAAATGAAGGTCTTAGGGAGGACCAGTAGTATAGTAAATGCACAGAAAATGTCATAATTCGTGAAGTGGCTAACTTCCACAATCGTCAATCCACCGTACCTTGACGAAAGCTGCGTGTTCCAAAGCATCGCTGGTGAGACGATCGTGTTTACACACAAGTACAGAATTGTCTAATGAGATCCGTTCTTGCAACCGTCGCTTGTAGAGTGGCTGTAAATCCTGTGATCGGGGCCGGGGGGATTAAGAATTATCAAATCAGAGCCACGATCGTTTGACGTTTTCTTTCAGAAAGTATGGATCAAAGTGGAGGAGAAGCGATACCAAAATTTACTTTTCGTGATAATAGCCACAATGTGCAAGCTAAGTAGGGGCTGCGGAGGGATGAAAACTTGCCTTAAACTTTTCGTGAATCAGATTTTAAGGATCGTAAGGGGACAAAAAACTTCAATTACTGGAACCACGAATACGTAGATTGAAGAACTTTGTGTCTATTGACAATTAATCAGAGTAGGAGGAAAAAATTGGGCAGAAAATGTGTTATCTCGGCAGCAAAAGTGGAATTTCCAATCAAATGTTATACTACACTGCCGTAAACTTGGTAACCCAATACATCAATTACTTCCATCGGGTTTTCAAAGCTCTGCATATTATAAAAGTTACACTCTGCATATTTTGTTACAAATTTGGGATGCTGGGCAAAAAACAAGTACCAAAAAAAACAAGTACCAAAAGCCAACTGTTCGCGATATTTAAAAACAAGTCGGCATTGGATGGCAGGTTGCCAGGATAGATTTAGTTGCGCTTGGAGCACAACTGAGCAGCACGGCAGCCGCGTTAATCGTTATACATGAGCATTGTGCTCAGAAATTAGTCAAGAAACGAACATTCAGATACTCATAAGGTACTCATAAGCCTACTGATAAGGTACTCACATTTTTGATAAAAGTGAGCGGGACGATGTAAGGGGTAAGATTTGGGATGAACGAAAAGAAGGAGGAAGTGATGAGACGAAGAATATCTTTCTTCAGGAGGAACAGCGATGAGAAGTAGAGCTCTTCCGCTTCTGACTCATTGATACAAGTCTCACATTGGGGCGTGGAGTGGGAGGGAGTGGGAAACTAAGGGGGGGATAAGTAGAAATAAGTGATTGAGAACAGCAGCAGCCGCAGAGAACTATTATTAAAATGGAGTTCAAAATTTCCAATGAAAAATGAGATGAGAATCACGAGTTTGGTAATCATTCAAATGACGAACTTCCTTGAAGTACTTCTCCAAGATTGGCTTGGTATCCGAGGATAGGAGTTTCCGCCTCTTCGCCTGAGGGTCTAGCTGACCATGACGACAGAGAACGTTCTTGTTGAACTCACGACCTGAGATTTAGGACGATTGTGTGGGAATCATCATACAATAGAGCAGTAGAGTACCCTGAATACCTCCAGGAAGTGCTTTAATTTGAAAGTTTGAAAGAAAGAATTGTACCTTCGAGCACTAACTTCTTAAAGGATTTTAAATCGTCCTTGATAGCCCACCAACCGCTGTCAGCGTCTGCATTCTGAAGAAAAGGCCAAAATTAGTTAAGGTTGTTTCATAATTTTCGAATCAAAAACCTCGTTTTTTCACGGAAGCACAAAGGGGGAGATAATTGTAGAAAAACCTGAAGGAGGTTGATGGTTTTCCTATCCTCATCCAAGTGAATCTCATACAAGTACGACTGCAGGTCTTGTTCCACACAAAAATCACACAGCACCAGTTTATCGAAGGGGTGACGAATTTTCTCATCTACCGTCCCACTTGTCCGCTTTTCTGTCCCACCTGTTCCATTTTCTGTGACGTGATCAATACCCCCGACAACCATTTGGATGATATCTGCATTGATGTACTTCATCTTCTTGATTTTGTGATACGATAGTCGGTTGTGTGAACACAGCACTTGATCTGATACCATCCCGCTTTCTCCCGAATTTGAGGCATTTCCGGAAGTAAGAACCCTCCCCGATGGGCTCATTCTCTGGCACTCGCCCGATCGGAGCCACGATTTTAACATGGAAGTCGGGATAGGCGCAAAGTCTGTCTTATTCTCCGCGGATAATCGGAGACACGCGTCTCGCATTCTGAGGACTTTAGATTCGTGACCACTACGGAGATGCCACTTTTGCTCTTGAACGAGGGATCGGAGCTCGGCGAATTCCCGATTTTCGACGAGTGTTTGCTCCAAGAGATCAGGCGGTGGTCCAGATGATCTTGAGTTTTCTGATGGTTGGGATAAGGAGGAAGAAGAAGGAATGTCTTCGGGAGGAAGGAGGATGTTTTTGGTGGGATCTGGTTTCGGCTTCATGGGAGATTCATAGGGCTCACAGGGCTCCAATTTGATAGTCGGTTTTGATTCAGCTTCGGTTTCCATCGGTGGAATGTGTTCAGGTTTGACTGTGAGTTCTGATTCCGGTTCACTTTTGATTGGAGGGGGTTCGTCATCCTCAGACTTCAAAACATCCATGAACTCAGTTTTCAGAACTGGTTCCTCCTCCTCCGGTACTTTGAGACGAGCTTCTTTTTTCAATATTCCCTCCTGCTTCATTCCTTCCTTCATTTCATCCTCTTTTGCTTTCGATTCTAAAACTCCCGGTTCCGGAGAATTCGATGATTTTGGGTCGATCAAGTTCGCCAAACACACATTTCTGACCACCGCCCCAGAACTTGATTCAGTCTCGTAAATCAGCATGTAAACCGACCGGGAGTAGTACTCGCCTCTCTTCAACCCTGGTCCCCTTTTCGATCCAAGATCATAGTCCTTGAGATTCAAGCTATCACTCTCACTCACCACATCGTCGTTGAACGTGACCCACCTACCCTCCCGACGAACAATCGCGATATAATGTCCACTAGTGGTGGAGTCCCCCACGTGCAAAATAATCCCTGACAGTCTGTACTTCCTGACAGTATGACCCTCATCTCCAGTGATGTTAAACAGGATCAGCTCATCGTCGAACTTTACAAAACTTGTGTCCTTCTTCCGTACCATGGATGCTGTGTCATAGCTAAATCTGAGCAACTGAAGATGGAGTGTTTGAGGGTACTTATTGATCATGAAACACCGTTCCACCCTCCTTAACTCATTACACTGGCTGCAATGGTAGCTATTCTCCCCCTCTAGAACTTCCACTGCGCTCAACTGCTGGATTCGTTCGACCAGACTCTCGTTCTTAATCTGGACCTGGAGCTTGAGGTCTGTGAATTCGCTAGTTCGGGTGGTCACGTTGCTACACGTGAGACAACGCATGACGTAGCTTCCCGTTCCCTTACAGCTGTCCTGGAGGGAATGAGAGGGTTAGGAGGGCGGGATGAGGGAGTTGAGGAGTGTCATAGGTGACATTTCACCCCCATTCCCTTTCCAATCGAAAAGGGGAGTGAGTTAAAATGTGTTCTGAGTTCTCTTAATCTCTTATTATGCAAATCTATAACCTGGTGGCTTGTACGTGATTTGATTAGTAAGTAATGGTCGATGGAGCTAACAAAAATCCAATGAAACCGAAACATGTCATAGACCTTACCTGAATGTTGGGCATGGAGTTGGTTAACATCCCGAACAGCAACTCTCTAAACTCAATCACATCCTGTTGCTGGGTGAAGGGGAGCTGTAGAGCTGTCACGAGGGAGGTGGTGTCAACGACACCTCGATCCGAGAATTGTAAGTTGACAAGGAGTTGTTGGAGACACCGGATCACACAGCCTGTCTCGTCGCTGGGTTATATTGTCATATTTTCAATATTTCTTGTTGCTCGAAGGCTTGTAGGGATTAGGGGACGGATAGCTCAATAATCAATATGAGTGTTGGTCATCTTTAATTGTATGTTGACCTACAGTCAGTCTTTCATATATAAACTCGAAATAATTGAAAACTGCATATTCAGAAAAGCCCACACAATAAGCGTACACACACCATAACTCTGGGGTGTTTACTGGGGATTCTACCTCTGGGGGGTGTTTACTGGGGATTCTACCTCTGGGGGNCATAGACCTTACCTGAATGTTGGGCATGGAGTTGGTCAACATCCCGAACAGCAACTCTCTAAACTCAATCACATCCTGTTGCTGGGTGAAGGGGAGTTGTAGGGCTGTCACGAGGGAGGTGGTGTCAACGACACCTCGATCCGAGAATTGTAAGTTGACGAGGAGTTGTTGGAGACACCGGATCACACACCCTGTCTCGTCGCTGAGAAATATTGTCATATTTTCAATATTTATTGTTGCTCGAAGGCTTGTAGGGATTAGGGGACGGATAGCTCAATGATCAATATGAGTGTTGGTCATCTTCTCTGGGGTTTTACCTCTGGGGGTGTGTACTGGGGATTTTACCTCTGGGGNGAACTGGGGCTATTACCTCTGGGGTGTGTACTGGTAGAGGGTCTCCCTGAATTGCTCGTTGTAGAAGAGGATCTGCACGAGAGAGTTCACATAACATGTGGCTCCTGAGTGATAGAACCAAGGATGAAACAGAAATGCCGTACCGTGTTTTGGACAAAAATCGATCCCCTCATCGCGTTTCAAGCCGTGAAGGGCTGGACGTTTCGAGTGAACTCCGAAAACTCGCCTAAATTGCGGAGTCCCGAGTACCGGCCGAGATACTTGGGTCGGATTGTAAAATGGTCCTCCTCATCATCTGCGATTATCACCACATCACTGCTCTCATTGATCCACTTCTCCTGTCCTAGTCCGTGCAGACACCACGGGTTGTAATTGTTTGTCTTGTGATTCTTGGCGGCGCAGGTGTTGAAGGAGTCTAGTTTGTAAACCTGTAGAGAGTGGATTGGTGAAATACCTTCTGACCTAGATGGACCTCGCGATTAAAGAATTTCACGACTAAATCTTTTGAAATTCATAGACCGATCTTAAAAATAATAAATTGAAGCTCAATCTGTGGATTGAAGAGGACGGTACAATAATCATGATCAATCCAATAATTTGTGGAACATTTGGCAGAGTAGTAATTATATGAAACTAACCTTCTTATAGACAGCAGATATGGTTTCAGGGTTGTCATCTGTTATATCTTTGAAGAGCTTTCTCAGCTTATTCATAAGAACCTATAGAAACTGAAAACAATAAGTGTTATTACTGAAGCATTTTACAGTGTAGGGGAAATTTCGAATTACGGTATTTGATCATTTTCACGAACTCAGTCAAAGTTCTTGACGAAACCAAAGAATTGTGGTATAATTTCACCGATAGATGGTAGTTTACTCATAATCGCACGCATTACAACATTAGATGTGAAAAATAAACGCACAAAATGTTGTCAGAGATTCCCATTGACAATAAAATACAAACATACGATCATATAATAGCTCATACAAACTGTTAGCAAAATCTCGAAAATCATCACATAACATAATCTGAAAAGCGAAAAGAACTCTCAATTTCGTACAAGCTGATGAACACTGATAAACAAATTAAACTGCTAAGATCATGACAGCTCCGGTATCATTCATTATTCCTTTACCCAATTATCAAGTCTCAGAAGAGAATATGCCAGAAGAGAATGCCCCAACATCGTCATATACTGACACCCATGACCCATTACATGAATTAATTCTTCGTTAAATTCGCATCAAATAACTCGCGTGTAAATTTCACTGAAATTGAACAGAACAACAAAAACCGACTTCACTGCTTTGTTGTTCAAAGCAACGAAACTTCACTGCTGGCAAACTTCCAACGGAAAACCGAAAATCTCGTTCCAGCATTTTGACAGTAGTTCCACAACATCATTCAGAGCATTTGTTGTGGCGAATGTCAGGTCAAAACACTTGCTTTCTGTGGAGACAGTGAGGACTTTGTCGTTTTTTATCAGCATCGTGATCTGAGACACTTCTATCTCATGACGTACCTGTGTTGATTGATAATCAAAAAACGAGTTAAGTTATAGATACTTTCCTACCGATTCAAACCAGGTTTACCTAGTCACTTGGAGTATGAGCAAAAAGCATGAACCAAGTAACAGCCATGTTTGATCAAAACATGGCTGTCAAAATTCGAATTTAGGAACTCTGTAGGTATGGGCAAATCTCCAAACCTGGAAATGCTGTCCCCTCAAATGCATGGGGAGGGGAGGCTGCAACCGGGGCAAGGGCCACTGATGGTACTCCTCCGTGAAAAACACTTTCAGATTGGAAATAATCAAACTGATCGGGCTGCGCGAGTGTTTTTCCACGCTCAGGAGACAGAGTTGGTAGAGAAGCACGTCTTGGTGGAGATTCTCACTGACTTGGTACTCCTGTTTAGCATCGTACCCGGTTTCATCGGCTGAAAACCTGGGGAGAGAGTGTCAGACTTCGAAGACAGAAGATGGTACCTAATTTGAAAAGAAAAAGTTAGTATTCGAAAGACGAAAACCTTTGACTCTATGATGAATTTAATGATGATAGTGAAACTTTTTAGTTACTGTGCAAATCTCTACATTCTACTCTTAAAATATAATTCGATTCAACTCAATTCAATTCAATTCTACAAAATCTTGTGGTATTTTTACCTGTAGAGTGAAGTATCATCTTCAAAGGGCTGATCCTCAAGTTTGACGTGATGAAGAACATCAATCAGAAGCATCTGATGACAAGCATCAACTGCTTCTGCTCGACTATTAAAATCACCCTCGCTTATCATCAAATCTACAAGTTCGGATGCGATAAAACACTTCTCGTAAGTCCTAAACATGTACATTCTGTCCCTTATACCCCAGCTTTCAGCTGTTGTTTTCATTATTTGTCGATATTGCTTGCCTTTAGCAAAGAGCTCGAAAGTTCTATCGACTCCGAAAACGAGTTCTTGGATGTTTTTGATGGTCGATGTGGAAACTTGGTTAAGTTGCACGGATTTAGGTAGGGCTAGGGTGAAAATGTCGATAAAATCTTTGCATTTTTTCCTATCGAACACCAAGACCTTGTATGCTGCATCTTTTATCTCCCACTCTAAACGGAAGTGCTGATAGTTGAGTCCGATATCGAGATGCTTCAGCTGACTCAATCGATGCCTGGATTTCAGGGATGGCTTATCATTCGGCCTCAGCTTACACATGTAAACAAAGTGGTTCGAAACGACAACGACACAATCGAAGGGCTTCTGTCGTCCATATTGCACATACTGTGCAAATAGGAAACAACACAAGACCTCATTTTTTCTGATAAACAGCTCGACATCGAAGAAAAGCTCGAGTTTGTGGTCAGCCTTGACAAAATTTGTCTGATTAATGAACATCGTCTTGTTCCCCGAGTACAACGAGTAATCGGTGTGTGTTGTTGCAGAACTCACATCAGACGACTCTGTAGGAGCAACGCTCAGAGCGTCATCCGTGATCGAATCATTGAACTGCTTGACAAATGTCCGGATTGTTACTTGCTCTTGTTCAGGCTCGTAATAAGATGGTTCATCTTGTTTCACTTCACCAGGCGTGTACGGAACTAGAACCTCACTAGCACACTGGCTGCAGGTGGTGCTTTCGGACTTGGGAAAAACGTTGCTGCAGTTGATGCACATGACTTCTTTCATTGATTCAGTGGTGTCCCTTACAGATCGCCAAATATCCTCAATCTCTCGTAGAAAGGAATACATTTCCTCATAGGTGTTGAATTGGTAAAGTCTTTGCTTCCTTGCGAGGGACACATGATTGAAGTACATTTTGATTGTTTTACTGTCGGGATCTTCAAGGAAGTTTTCCAAGCAAGATATGTCAAGTTTTTGAAGAGCTTGACCTATGCTATCCAGTTCGGTGATTATTGATTCATGGACCAATAAGAAAACATCTTCCCCATTCAGTTGCACAAAGTGCTGTGTGCCTTTTGTAGCAGAGCCATCCACTGGCGAGTCTTCTTCATCTTCTGCCGATATCATATCACTCATCAAGTCTTCCTGGGCTGTTGTGCTGTTTTCCAACATTTCATCGGGATTGGAGTCATCAAATGGATTTGACTTTTCTGTCTCAAATACACTGTCCCCTTCAACTACACCGCCCTGAACGCTAGCTTCGATAACCAGGGAGGGAGTAGGCTCTGGAACAAGATCTGGTACATGGCTACTTTCTACATCACTGTCTTCTGAATCAGATGAGACCTGATCCAGTGGGTTCAGATCCCTTGTGAGTTTCTCCAGTTCTATGTCCTCATCAACCACGATATTGTTACACTCTCTTCCCTCAAAGAATGACAACCACTTATCTCCGTATCGTTCGACCATAGAATCTGCAATCTCTGCTGCTTCACTGGTCTTGTCTGAAACCACATCGTTATTCTCTGACTCATCATCATTAGTTGAAACAACTGTTACCCTGTGAACCTTTTTAGGTGACTGCAACTTGTTTTCAGGACTAGATTTGAGGCTCAATGGAGAACTTCCAGAGCCCTTCACCGGAGAAATAGTAACGTCATCAATGCTTTGGAGCTGTGAAGAACTATAAACAGAAATTGCAGCAGTGGTGGCAGTTCGCAAATAATCATATTCCTTCAATGAAACTTTAACTGAGTCAAGGAAGAATTTATCAGCATTGATCTTATGATTCAACTCTTTCAGCACACCGGTTCGGTATTTGTTGTTGAAGGCAATTGGGTTTTCTGAAAGATATAAATGTTCGAGACAAGAAAAGTGAGCAAGAGGCGACAACTGTTCGATATATTCAAGGCAGTTCCCGCGCAAATCAATATCGATCACAGTCTTCATGAAATAGAACCCATCGAGCATCTTAATGTTATTGTTCCTGGCTACTAACGACTTGAAGCTAGGCGAATCTATCATGGGGATATCTTCAAGGAGATTGAATGATATCTTAAGTGTTTCGAGATGCTTCAGACCAAGTAGGGCATTGTCAAGTTGTCTGATATCATTGTGACTTAGATCTAAAGATCTGATGAAGGGTATTGAGTGCTGGAAGGGTCTAAAAATGATATTCATGTTATTAAAGCAAAAGTTGGCTTTTGTTAGTTTTTTCCACACAGTGGACGAATCCTTAGAGGACAAAAATTCACTTAGATCTGAACAAGACCTATTTAGAGCAAGAGTCCTGACAGTACACATCAAGTATTCCACATCACATAATATCTCCACTGGGACATTATACAGCTCGAAATATCTGAGAGATTTACAGACTTTCAGGGAGAGAAGATCACACGATTCACCACCAACAATTTTGATAGCTTTTGTCTTTTGAATAAAGTCCAGTATGATGTTGGTTTTTGTAGAAGAAGACTGACAAGGAACAAAATCTTCATTACTGTGCTTGTCGAAGAGTTTTGATATGCAGACTATCTCTTCCAACTGAAGGGAAAGTTTGGCTGCCCCATTGAGGACAGCATCCCCTTGCTCTTTCAAAAGTTGTACCAAAACAGAAAGTCTATCATCCATAAAACTAAAATGAAAACAATTATCAATTGGACGACACAACCATGGTGAGTTTGTGGATTCTAATCAACTTAGATAGCCTGAGACTCAACAACAACAAATATTGTGTTATAGACCAATGAAGCAGATTCATCATTGAAAGCAAATCATACAAAAGTGCATAGCATTGTAACATTGTGGCAATATAATCAAACTTCAATAAAAATCCTACTTGAATTATAAAAACAATGTCAGGATTCAATAATTTACAAAATAAGACCCCAATTTCAACACAATTTATCAAAAACTAAAGAATATTCAATTCACTAAGAAAGGAACGTTCTCATGAGATGATATGTAATATTGATACAGAGTCTCAGAATGATTCATGCACACTGATGCTTGAGTGACCTATTAACAGAATTATATGATTATTACAAAAGCAAGTTTTTCCCATCAGCAATAACTATAGATATGAAGACATTCAAATAATAGCAACATTATTCAAAACTTCTGATTGGATAAAGCATTTGTGTTCATCAGTTATCATCTAATTTTCAGAGGTCGAGCTGTTGTATGATCTTGGTCTAGGAAATGTAAACCAACTGAGAAGTGAACTGGGAGAACTGGCATAGTCTGAAGGGGATGATCCAGATCTATCTATTCTGTGCATAGCAGTTGAGGGTTTTTTATTCAGTTCATTCCTTACAACATTGCCAACTTTTTCATCATACTTGACAGAAGCCCATCCATCAGGTTGTTTAGTTACCCATGGGACAATTTTGTCATAAACATACTTCTTGAAAAAGTCTTGTGGATAGCTTTTCAACTTAGAAACTTTCAATGCAATGATCATGAGGAATATGGCATTTCCCCATGAATCAACAGAAATACCAGGTGTTATGTCATTGAGAAGATGTCTTACCATTGAGTTGAAGATACCAAAATTTTTGTTACTGCTCTCTTCCTCTTTACTAGTTTCTTGAAGTAAAGTTGAGATCTTAGGATCCTTGTCAATTTTCATTGCCATTCTATGTATAGCAGAGATAATGGCCTCAATAGCTTCTTGCTCCAATGCTTCAGTTTCATTGAAACTGTCTTCCATCTGACTTTCACTTTGGAACACCTCTGATTCAGAATCACCCAATGCATCTGTTAAGCCTTGGGATTTGCTCTCAGGATCAATATCATCCATTTCAAATTGGAGACTTGTTTCAGCAACATACTCTGTGTGTTTATGTTGAGTAACCCCTCCTCTATTCTTGTGGAGAAGGGATTTGGCAAAGCTGCCACTTCTTTTAGCCAAAGAAAACTCTTCATTGTGTGCATTGATTTCATCACAGAGTGCCTTCACAATAAGTTCAGTCTGCTTATCAAAATCATTCAATTTCAGAGCTCTTGCCATGATTTGCTACCCCTCCAATTCACCAAACACTTCCATGTTCTAACAAAGAAATGGTTGACAAATAAATTGTTCAACAGGATTAAACATAACCCTATCTTTTTGTAAGCTCTACAAGTACTCTTACTTACAAATTCCTTACTACAACTTCAATTAACTTAGTAAAGGATGTCATGGTTGTATCATTTTGGATACACTGCTACACTTGAAGGAACAATAG
Organism: Beroe ovata; assembly: GCA_946803715.1. Taxonomy (NCBI): domain Eukaryota; kingdom Metazoa; phylum Ctenophora; class Nuda; order Beroida; family Beroidae; genus Beroe; species Beroe ovata. The sequence goes on along the minus strand of CAMPET010000001.1, from coordinate 465,076 downwards.
CACTAGTATATTGAAAAATATAGTTGTTGTTGTATAGTCTTAAAAATAGAGCATCAGGCTTGTTATTGAAGGAATAAAACATTGCTGAACAAGATGGGCATGTATCAGTTCAATTACGAAAGACTTTTTTCTTGTAGGATTCACCCTACCCTTGCTGGCGGGATTTTATCCCTGGCAAGGCGGAATGACAATTGCATTGTCGATCGATGATAGACCCTGTCGAGAATTTCGTTTTGCGCGCGCGGCGCAAACTTATTCTCAGACGCAAGCCGCTTCGCGGCTTGCATCAGCGGTCTAGCATCGCCAGACAACAATTGCACGGCGCCCCGCGCCGATGGTAGGGAAAAACCCTACAAAATTTTTACAGATATTATAGTGCACTTCGTATTTCTAAATAAGTAATAGCCAACTTAGTCAATTAGAATGAGCAACTGCACAGAACACAATCACAATGTAACCGAATCACAAAGAAACGTAAATAAAAATTGAAAAAATGAGAGCTTTAAAAATACAATATGTATATTTCATTCACCGCGGATGCACCGCGGATGCACCGCGGATGCACCGCGGATGCGGCGCGCGAGTTCGATCATGCTCCGAGCCGCGCTGCATGACACATTTGCATTGACACAATCACTCTAGCTCTGTACGCGCTGCGCGGTTTTGTATTTTCACATTGCATTTGTGATTTATACGACTTTTTTGTGAACATAAAGTGAAATGAAAGACGCGCAACGTGTTCACAGCAGCGCGCGGCAAAATTACATTTATTTTTAATCTGATGAAAGTAATGATGATCAATGAACATTATATTTAACCAGGTTCATCGCGTCGATAGGCTAGAACAGAATAGAAGAAATAAAATCAAAATAATCTGAATTTAAGTCTGGACTGGCGCACAATTGCACAAAAATAAATTTGTGTCAGTGACTACACATACTAACATTCATTATTCAAGCATATTTTTGTTTTTGTGGTTACTGACTTCTATACAATGAGTTTATATGGGACTGTTGACATATTAGGTAATCAGCTGAGAGGTGCGTGGGGGAGGGGGTTTTGACCTTGATGACATAATCAAAACAGCTTAAAAATTCTTGGCCCTGGACACCTGTCTAAGGATTGACATGCATCATTTTCTCTGATTAGGTTTACAGCATGTGTCAATACCTCCTGTGGGTCACATGGTACATCAGGTCAAGTGATACTTCAGCGATGTGTAATGAGGTCATTAAGCACAGGTTTGAAACACAGGTTAAAACCATGTGTCTTAATCTAAGTGATAAGTAACTGTATACAGCTTAGNATTATATATTGTCATTGTAATGTATTTTGATTTTTGACTTGTAGTGTTGAGTTACATTTCGCGGTTACTGTTATCTATATCAGTTGAACATTGTCCTTATATTAGAGTGAGCAACTGCACAGAACACAATCACAATGTAACCGAATCACAAAATAACGTAAATGAGAAATTGAAAAAATGAGAGCTCTAAAAATACAATATGTTGTTTATTTCATTCACCGCTAATACACTTTGCGCGGCGCGCGAGTTCGATCATGCTCCCGAGCCGCGCTGCATGACACATTTGCATTGACACAATCACTCTAGCTCTGTACGCGCTGCGCGGTTTTGTATTCTCACATTGCATTAGTGATTTTCATTTATGCGACTTTTTTAAGTGAACATAGAGTAAAATAAAAGGCGCGCAACGTGTTCACAGCAGTGCGGCAAAATTACATTTATTTTTAATCTGATAAAAGTGATGATGATCAATGAAAATTATATTTAACCAGGGTCGTTCATCGCGTCGACAGGCTAGAACAGAATAGAAGAAATAAATTCAAAATAATCTGAATTAAAGTTTGTACTGGCGCACACGGCACAATCGCACAAAAATAAATTTGCGTCAGTGACTACACATACTAACATTCATTATTCAAACATATTTTGGTTTTTGTGGTTACTGACTTTTATACAATGAGTTTATATAGGACTCGACTGTTCACATATTAGGTAATCAGCTGAGAGGTGCGTTGGGGAGGGGGTTTTGACCTTGATGACATAATCAAAACAGCTTAAAAATTCTTGGCCCTCGACATGTCTTGGCCCTAGACATGTCTTGGCCCTCGACATGTGGCGACACCTGTCTAAGGATTTTCTCTGATTAGGTTTACAGTACGTGTCTATACCTCCTGTGGGTCACATGGTACATCAGGTCTAGTGATACTTCAGCCATGTGTAATGAGGTCATTAAGCACAGGTTTGAAACACAGGTTAAAACCATGTGTCTCAATCTAAGTGATAAGTAACTGTATACAGCTTAGCACTCACCATGCTCTTCTCTACTGAGCATATAATCACTAAATATGGCTAGCACACACTGCTCCCCTCAACTGAGCGTTAACTCACTGTACGTCACTAGCACTCACTGTGCTTCCTTTCTCTTAGTGTATACTCACTGTATATTGCTGCACTCACTGTGCTTCCTTCTACCAAGTACTCTTTACTCACTGTATAGGTACAACTTAGCACTGTACTTGCTTCAAAGATAAGAAGCATATACCACTTACCACTTACTGTGTATCCTCACTACTGAGAGTATATCCTCAGTATTGAACTCAAATTGACCAAGAGACTAAACTGGATCCAATACAGGGGAATACAGTGAATAAAAGATGGCATACTACTCCATATGATAATGAATAAAAGATGGGCATTAAACTTTTGGGAATAATATGAAATATATCAAGAAGTAAGTATGTTTTCCACAAGCTCATACAAGAATTATTAGAACCAGTTCATTCTGACATTGATCTCATGTTAAAGGATGTCTTTTACAAGAGCAGTTGCCAGGCAATTGAGTAAAACAATGAGATCTGCCGGAGGATTTGGGCAGAAGACTATGTCTCACTTGAAAGTCACTGAAGCTTCTCCTGGCAAGGTTCCTCCTTGAAATGATTCAAATAGCAGTCATTCTTATCCATGAATTTATCATCAAATGGAATAAGTTTTTCAGGTCCAATTCCAAATGAATGTAGAGCAAGGTGATGCAAATGTCTATGGAACAATGCATGGTGGACTGGGTGCTAGCCTTGTTGATGTCTGTTCTTCAGTTGCTATCCTATCTAAGTATGTGGACATACACTTAAGTATAGTGACTATAGTAAAGTGACTATACATGTGGAATACACAATATGGTCTATAATAGATCTTCAGCAAATTTAAGATGTTAAACCATTACCCATTATTAGGTGTAATAGGTGGGGTGTTAGTACAGATATGAACATATCTTACCTTAAGGCTGCCCCAGTTGGCGAGGATATCACTATTGTAGGACTCTGTGACAGAGCTAGCAAAACCTTGGCATTCAGCTCTTGCTTCATCTACAATAGTAAGGGTGATTTGATATTGAAGGGTCAGCATACCAAATTCATGGGGACACCTTTGATTGATTTAGAACTTGATGAGTAATTTTTCAGTGACTTGAGTAACCGTTTTTGTATTATTTCAGTCTGATTGTATTGTGAATAAGACAACATTTAATTTTATCTATTCGGTCTCCATATCAATGCCTTGATAAAGTTTATTTTCAATTTCTCATGTTCTATTTTACTTTTTATTTGATTTGTGGCTCTTACGATTTAAAATAACAGGATGTGAATTCCCAAAGACAAGGTCAGAATCAGCAATGGTAGCATTACCCCTTGGAAAGCTAGCATTCCTAGCTGTCAAGCAAGTTGCTAAGCCAATTTCAAAGGGGCTCAAGAACATTGCTCTCAACTCAAAGTTTTTCAAGAACTTTGTGATAATGCCAGTTGCGCAGGGAGTTAATTGGATTGATGTCAAGGTTAAAACCACTTTGATGGGTGCGAGCCAGGCTAAAGTTTACAGACTAAATGAGAATGTAGCTGTGGAATATGGAGCCGAGTTTATTTCCGAGTCATTTCTCTATGCTCTTGGAGCTGCTATTGTTCTGTATGAGTACAGCCGTAGTGCCGCCAAAGAGGAGAGAAAGGAGGAGAAGCTAAAAGAAGAAGCTGAGAGGATGAAGACGGAAATAGAAAAGCTAAACTCTGCATCTGTTGAAACATCATTTGTTATCGAGGAACAAGCAGCAGAGATTAGGTCACTGCACCGTCAAATGTCACATTTGCATTCCCAGCTGGCCAAGTTTAGCAAGGCAGATACGTGAAATGACTCTTTCACGAGTAACCTCACTAATAAAACATGATGTTTGAGATGTTCCATTTATTGAATCGAACCGTCCTTAAGTTATTAACCAGGTTTAAATGTCGATATCATCATTTTGTCATTTGTTTGTCTGTATGTTTGCTACGATTTTGGTTACTCCTTGTTTTTGAGCTCTTGTACGAGTCGGTCGATCCGTTTGGGAGTTATCCTCACCTATTTGATAGCTGAACAATTAACTGATATCCACACGTAAGTCATGGCTACCCTTGTGGAGAAGATCAAGGCTATCGAAGATGAAATGGCGAGGACCCAGAAAAACAAAGCCACCTCCGCGCATCTTGGCATGCTCAAAGCAAAGTTAGGATAACTTGAGCCATTGGTGTAACAAATCTTCTTATGGCAGTTCATAAGTCATCAAATAACGAATGTCTGAGTTTGTTATCCTGTTAAATATTTGAATTGATCTCAAGTGTTTTCTCCTCAGACTTGCCAAGTTCAAGCGAGAGCTCATCACGCCCAAAAGTGGGGGTGGTGGTGCAGGAGAAGGTTTCGATGTTGCCAAAACCGGAGATGCCAGAATCGGCTTCGTGGGATTTCCTTCGGTAAGCTGATTCGAGGAACAATTAGTCGTTGGGAGCTGCAGTGGTGCTCAATCGGTTCGTGCCGATTACCGTTTGTTTTTTGTCTAGGTTGTTTATACTAGCACTCATCTGTCTTGTAGGTTGGTAAATCTACTCTACTATCAAACTTGGCTGGTGTTTATTCTGAAGTTGCGGCGTATGAGTTCACAACACTTACAACTGTGCCAGGGGTTATCAGGTGAAACATAGTTTTTTGTGGATTCGTATGATTTATGCAACTTCTGATAGTTGCTTACATAGTTGGTTACACATTCTAAGAAGCGAAAGATATATGCTCATAATCCATTTTTCGTTTTAATTTTACGTATTTCAATGCAGTTTGGAAAGGGTATCTTTATTCTCAGGTATAAAGGAGCTAAGATTCAGTTGCTAGATCTACCCGGGATTATTGAGGGAGCCAAGGACGGAAAAGGAAGAGGTATTGATCCCCTTGACACCACTTCCCTCTTGAAACCACTTCCCCTTGACACCACTTTTCCCTTGACACCACTTTTCCTTGACACCACTTTTCCCTTGACACCACTTTCCCTTGAAACCACTTTTCCCTTGACACCACTTCTATGCTGAACCATTTTACCTTGACATCACTTCAGGTCGACAGGTTATTGCCGTTGCTCGAACATGTAAACTGATATTCATTGTCTTAGATGTTCTCAAACCTCTAGGAGACAAGGCAATCATTGAAAAAGAATTGGAAGGTTTGTTCATTGTCATTTCTATGATAAAACAACAGGAGCATTTCACTTTTGAGCAGCAGATTCCAATGACCACTCCAATTCAGGTTTCGGAATCAGATTGAACAAGAAACCGCCGAATATCACTTTCAGAAAGAAGGAGAAGGGCGGGATAAACCTCACGTGTGTCGTGCCCCAGCCAGAATTGGATCTTGCAGCGGTTAAAAACGTGAGTTTTGCATTAAAGCAACAAGTTTTGCCACTTGTACCTAAAAGGGACATTCCTTCGAAAATGCAAAATTTACTGTAACGCGCCACGACATAGCGATTATCCGTCAGCGCTAAGGTCGCGCGTTGATCCGGGCCGCGCGCGCGCGTAGCAGGACCGTGGGAAATTCCAGCCATCTTCTCCATTTCTCGATTCTCACATAGACATTTCAGATTCTCAGTGAGTATCGAATCAGCAATGCAGATATCATTCTTAAGGAAGAGAGTACGTGTGATGATCTGATCGATGTTATTGAGGGAAATCGAGTGTATATCCCGTGTATCTATGTCCTTAACAAAATCGATCAGGTAGGAACTAATAGGTCTGAAACATTTAATTCTACGTTTTGGTTTTGTTCCTTTTATACCTGCAACATTGATTTCAGATTTCAATCGAAGAGTTGGATATCATCTACAGAATTCCGCACTGCGTCCCACTATCAGCACATCACAGGTGGAATTTCGATGATCTTTTGGAGAAAATGTGGGATTATCTCACTCTAACCAGGTAAAACTTCAGGACTTTCCATTTAAATGGTGAGGGAATTTCTCCCTCCACTGCTAGCCTCCCTCCTGTGCTAACGCCTAACATAACTCGATCACTCAGGATATACACTAAACCGAAGGGTCAACTGCCCGATTTCACGGCTCCAGTTGTTTTGAAAGAGGGGGATACTACCGTGGAAGCTTTCTGTAACAAGTGAGTTCTTGATCTCAGTTATTTTTAGCTTCGGTTACTCGGTGATGTTCCCGTGTTTTGATCGATAAAGTAACACGAATGACATGTTCCTATCAATGGACAATGACATGCGCTGCTTCTCTCTAGTTTACACAAGAGTATCCTAAGCTAAAAGACCTAAAGTACGCGTTAGTATGGGGCAAGTCAGTGAAGTACCAGCCTCAGCGTGTGGGAAAAGAACATATCCTTGAAGATGAAGACATTGTTCAGATTATCAAGAAACACTGATTCCAGGGAATTATCTAATTGCTGATAATGATTTAATTACATCTATTCGGCTTTCGACTGAAGTTTTAGCCTAGCGGAGTAGCGGTTGTATCATCTGTTATTCGACTTCGAGAGATCATATTCTACTTATATTATGCTTAGCTTTATTTCGTTTGTGTTGCCTGGTGATGCAAGGCCCACTGCATGGCATCAGTGCATCACTGCACTGCCTGGCTTTGTAGGATTTTACCCTACCGTCGGTGCGTGCGATTTTCAATCCGCCTTGCCAGGGCCCTGCAGGGATTAAATCCCGCCAGCATGAGCAACATGATGCAAGCCGCGAAGAGAATATAAGTTTGCGCCGCGCGCGAAACGAAATTCTCGACAGGGTCTATCATCGATCGACAAACATGAACATATACTAGGGGGTGAACGAAAAAAATCGACTTCATCAAAATATGACAAACTTGGTATCAAAATGATCTGCNCGTCAGCAAAAGTGAGAATAAGTTTGCGCCGCGCGCGCGCAAAACGAAATTCTCGACAGGGTCTATCATCGATCGACAAAATAAATCACAAAAACCAGCCATAGACTTATGATATTACCAATCATTTATATGTTTAATCAGTCAGAAAATTGATGCCAAAACCCTTCAATTCTCAAACCCCAAGATTAGAAATGAATGAAACAAGCATCTACTATATTCACAGGAGAACTTTCAATTTTACATCTTCACCAATTTCTATACTTGATCATCTGTGATCATTGGAAAGGGTTTAATCAAATTCTATACTAAATATGCTATGTGGCTCTTGAATACAACCCTAGTCCCTACTTACACAACTGAAATTCTCGCATACCACTATAAGAGTTTTTAACCAATAAGTGGTTAAGACTTAGGTGATATGGCCTGGTTTAGGTCATGTATGAGTGGTTTCTACATTAAGGGATTGAATGGGGATGGTCTGCTATAACAGATGGTAACGTTAGGAACACCACAAAACACTATGATGATTTGTAGGAAAAATAGATATTTAGATAAGGGTTCTGAACCATGTGGTTGGAATGCATGATTGAGATGATTGGCTTAAGTGAAAGATTGCCTGGGAGTGAGGAGTGGGGATGCAAGCTGCTGATTGGGGAGGGTGTGAGCATTTGCACTGTTTGCAATGCTGGTAAAATAGGACTATCATCAATAGGCAAGTAAAAGATGATCATAAAGTCTGAGAGTTCCAATCTGAGAGTTCCAGTCTGAGAGTTCCAGTCTGAGAGTTCCACTCATTATACTCTGCGTTTTATTCCTCAAGAGCTGTTGAAAATAACCATAATGAGAGTTCCAATCTTATCTCATATTCCCAATCTTCATTCCTCAAATTTGATACTTTTATATGGGTCTTCATTCCTCAATCTTGATACTTTTATGCAATGTTGTTTTAATCAGAAAAGTAATGACCACTTCAATTTCTAGTTTGATCCAATTTTAAGTTGAATTATGATTCCTTTTTTCATGAATTAATTTCCTTTTATTCATTAGATTATGAACCTTGGCAGTGTAATGACATAAAAGACTGTAAAGGTGAGTCCCTCATTACATTGTTTTGCAAATTTAATGTGAAGTTTTTTCATGCTTGAACAGAACAGAGGTTACTATTATCCTCTCAGGAACAATTGACCGCTATGTCCCAAAACATAATAAACTGAAAGTATTGTGCAACTAAGCAACAAGTTAAAAGAATTTTTTCATACAATTGCTCTATAATAGTCTTCTTATAGGTATTAGGTTGTTAATGCTTACTCAGTAATTTCCATCTATAATAGTTACTCAGATCAAGATCGATATTATTTCAAATTTCAGGACCAAATTATGTTGCACCAGGGATCTTTGCCATAATTTGATCTTTGACTTATTAGTCACATACTGGTAACTCTAAATAGTAATACTGACATTGAATAAATGCACCTCATATTATGCTGGATGAAAAAAGAATTACACCTGTGATTCAATCAAACTGTTCTGAATATATTCATTGATAACATTACCATGACAAATGGAATACTAATCATGATGCATATACCCAGATGCGTCTGGTTGTATGTGTGTATGTACTATGTAAATATGTCTATGTGCGCCTGTCTGTGTCTGTGTACCAATGTAAGCATGTTTACATACAGATATAATGTATTATGGTATATCCATATTGTCTGTGTGTACAGTGTATTGCGTACGTGTGTGTGTGTATATTTGTAAGTCTGTATGTGTATGTGTGTATGTGTAAATGTAATTTGATCTCCCTGATGTTTCTAGCACATATTGTGTAACTGTCTCCCGTAACCTCGACTCATATATACACAGCGTTTAGCAATAATAAGATTACAAAAGAAAGGCTACATTTATTGGAGTATATATATATATATGTAAAGAGTGGGAGAGAGAGTGTTTCGTCTCGAAACCGTGTACATTAGCAAAAGCTCTACAACTACTCTAGGTACATCGTGTGGTGTTATAGCAAAACTACACATAGGGTACTGGGTAGACTACCCTATAATATATGGACTTACCGTATGTAGACTTCCCTATGTAATGTATGGGTATTACACTACACAGCTATTAAAGTCGTGAGTTTCCACTCTGTGAAGAGATGCACCCACGTCAAAAAGGGCATAATGGCGCTCACTCTCCACAAAGTACAATCTCGTACAGCATTCACAGTGTGTACAACTGAATAACATATGTGTATTCACTACTCATAATATATGATGCCCGTTATCATGAATATAGAATATAAATGTCATTTTATATTCATAATATGTCATGTAAAGTGATGACTTCAGTCCACTATTAATCAACTGCCACTGTATGTAATTTTAATATTCCATCCGCGACTATAAGTGTCTTATGAAGTTAAGGGAAGGTAGATGCAACTGTATCGTGTGTTTTAACACTAACCTTCACTGACACACACACACACACACACACAAACACACACACACACACATATTATGTGATTTAAGACAATGGTCATTGTGTTGTGTGAAGCCTGTGAATTCATGCATGGATACGCGGACTGTGCTAGCTGATTCGTTACCAGACTTCAGTGTTGATGGAAATACGCTTCCATTTCGAATTCAGACGGCAAGAGTGTTTAATAATTTCGGGGCAATCAGTATACCATATCGAGACGTTCATTAATGAGCTACTAAGTATGTACATTGTTCATTTGGATCAATTATTTCTCCGATAATGAACAAATTGATTTCGGAGTATTGATAGGTAATCGAAGTAAATGTCAGTATTTACCCAGATCATGGCTCTTTATCATCGTGTATGTAATGTGAATTCTGCTGTTTAGTACTGCAGTGAATGGATATGTGCTGGCAGCGACAAATGTTGGCGAAATAACAATCTTTGATCGACTGCACCTGCTACTATTCGCGTTTTTCCTTCCGGAAAGAACTAAAGAGAATTTTCCAAAACCGGAACATACTCGGGATTGAAAATATAGAGTTTGTGTGGTTTCAAATGGGTGACTTTCCAATCTTTCATCCAATTCGCCATTATATATTCGCCATTATATATTCGCCATTATTTTAGTAAAATATTGTAAACCACCGCCAATACCTAGTGTTGAAACTTATTTTCAGCTGGCTGCTTCGCACAATGGAGTATGCGATGAGAGCGTCGTCTCGAAGAGTGAACAGTTAGAACATCTCATACTGAGCGGGTGCAGGAGGACAGAGGTTTGTGATCCTGATATAAACCTAATATGACCTAATATGACTGAGGTTTGTGAGCTACTATAACCTAAAACCCCTCTTCCTCTCCTGCTACGTTCTTATACCCCCTCCACTATATCTCATAGTTCTCTGCGGCGAGTTTTCGAAGAGCAGCTGTCAGTTGCTCTTTCCCCTTTTCGAGAAGAGCAGACCTTGGATATAACCCTACTCACACTTCTTTTTCGAGAATGTTTAAGAAGCTATCGGAGAAAATGATGAAAAGTCTGGCGTTGTCCATTCTAACGGCATTCGTCATAATGCATCTCATGAGATACGAGATCTCTCTCTATTTCTTGCTCAAACAGGAAATCAAAAGACTTTAGAATGACCACTCAATTCCTCTGCAGATAAAAAGAAGTAAACAATCACAACGTTTCAGCTGGGATAGTCGCATATTGTGAACTGACAATACATTCACACATTTTCACACGATTTCTTTTTTCCGTAGTAAAAGGGTTCTATTCAATTCCCTGGATAGCTGATATAATTGCTCTATTATTCTCATAACTCCCTATATATCAAAGCGTTAAGAATATATCTAAGTATCTTGATGCAGTGTGATATAGCAAATCTATCACCACTCTGCCATGTGTAAATGTAAGCGCGCTCACTTCTCACTCACACGTCACACTCACGTGTGTTTGTTTCTCTGTATTTGTGTCTGTTTGTTCCTTGCTGTGTCTTTTTTGGACTATGGATTCATTCATGAACTTACCCTTGTTTTCGTGACCTAACGTATGTACGTTTATGTGTATGTGTTGTAAATGTAATGACGTATGTGTAAATTCGTCTTAGAACAGTCACTTTTTTCTTTATTTGACATGTCATCACTTTCAACCTTCATATACTCCTTCATACAAAATCATACACTCCCTAAATTGACATATTGTGTCAGTGATTCATAGAAAACGATGTCGGTTTATGCGTGTGTGTGTNTTATTCTCAGATAAATAACTGTTCAAATATGTTTCAAATCAGTCAAAAGGGGTGAGTGTGTGTGTGTGTGTGTGTGTGTATGTGTTTATGTGGTGTGTGTTTGTGTCTGTGTGTTTGTCAATGTGGTGTGTGTGTATGTGGTTTGTGTTTGTGTCTGTGTGTGAATGTATGCCAATTCAAAGCGATTTATACATGCGGTAGTGTCCACTTTTCATGTTCAAGTTTGTAGACCAGACAGAAGGTGTAAGCAATATGCATGTATGTATTTCCTAATTCGAAGTCAGCTCTACCAACAGCGACTCATGCTAGTAAGATTTGTCCAGTAAGATTTCGTCGAGTAACACAAATTAGGGAAGCCGTGTAACCTCATGAGACGAGTAATTAGAGTGTAAGTGTGCCTAATTAGCGTGTATGTAGTACCATCATCACTATTGTATAGTGACATCGTGACATTTTCAGACAGTTTCCATAGAAACGCTACTCGATGTCTTCACACTGTTGTACAGAGAGTGTGAGGGAAACGTCAAAAATGACAAGAACATGGATGCATTCGTCAAGAACAGTATGTAATTAGCAGATCACTATAATTACGTAATTAGTGGATATCGGATAATAACGTAATTAACTTCGCGAAGTGCGCTTATTGGATTGCCGATGCGTAGATAAAGCAGACATTCAACATACATCTGGTACTTGGAGTTGATAGTTGAAGCGTATGATAACTTTTACGGTCCATCGGATCTCTGACAGTTGTCAAGCTTCGTTCCGCGCCAATTTGTAACGGAGCGCGCGCGCCAAAGTACTAGCAAAATTTTGACACGCGCTAACGGCAAACATCTGTTTTCAGCTGAGCACGGCACTTCTAGACGCGCATTTGTAGAAATCACGCCACTTTTCACCCAATTAGCATCCACTTAAGTAATTAACGCTCAATTACAGTGAAACCATTCTACGAGAAGATGGCGAAACTGAACCTCACACAGTCCGATTTTGAGTCTTTAGCCGTGATTGGGCGCGGTGCTTTTGGGGAGGTAAGGGAATGAAAGAGAATGTCCATTGACTGGCGAAGGAATGAATGAAAAATCCTATTGCCATTGCTTGCGATATGTGTCTAGCGACATTGTTCATGGCTGTTTCTATCCAGGTGCGCGTTGTCAGAATGAAGCGGAACAAACACATCTACGCGATGAAGATTCTGAACAAGTGGGAAATGTTACGAAGGGAACAAACAGCGTGTTTCAAAGAGGAAAGAGATGTCCTGGTGTTTGGGGATAGAGATTGGATAACGAAACTACATTACACTTTTCAAGACAACAACAATCTGGTGAGTTGTACTTAATAATAACTTACATCTTGTAGGTTTTTGCCGGAAATCGGAGCTAGAGCATTTGTTGGAGACCACCTGTGCTCCAGTAGCGAGTTCGAGTTGGGGTATATACCCGCTGATACTGGCCACTGGGGATTGATTTGAGGTCAAGCGGGTCAAATGACCGTCCATAGTTATTTTGGATGTATGAAAAAGTGTAACCTCTTTAGTTTCAAATTTAGTTGGTGTCGCGCAGGTGGCAGCTAGGGGTGGCAAGGGTTTATGATGTGGCAAAATTTGACGTTCATTTCTGTTTTGCATTATCATACGCTTACTCTGAGCAGAATGAATTTAGCACTATTGAGGATTGAAGTAAATAAGAACAGTACTCATGCATTCCGCTGAGCTACACCATTTCACATAGTTGATTCGATCAAACATGTCCTAATGCAATTCACGGTGCGATTTTGACTGTGGATTGGAGTGAATGTTATGTAGAAGTGTAGGATGTATGTGTTATTCAATTGAGCTTCATCACGGATCTATGCAAGTGATATCCCCCTAGCAGTTGTGGACTTACATACAGGAACAGCACTCATTTCGTTGAATCTTTACGCCGTTAATTTTCGGACGCTGATTTTTTGTTACTTTCGCTGATATTCCACTATTTATCTGTCTGATGTTTCAGTATTTGCGCCGTTTTTCTAACCATCGCACACCCATTTCAGTACCTAGTTATGGACTACTACAGCGGAGGTGACCTGATGACAGTACTGACAAAGTTTGATGACATGTTTGATGAGGATATGACACGATTCTACATTGCTGAGATTATTCTGGCTCTAGATTCCATGCATCAGCTCGGTTACATTCATCGGTATGTAATACCTTGTGTTTGGGTTGATGTCAATTGTTAAGATTTGAGATTTGTTGTCAATCGATAGTGCGAATAATGAAATTGTGATTTGCTTGCAAATTATGTTTTGCTTATGTTTTGCTTATGTTTTGCTTATGTTTTGATCATAGCCCTCAAATGATTTATTCTGTAATCTCCGCTTTACCTCAGGGACATTAAGCCGGATAATATCCTGACAGACCAGAACGGACACATTCGATTAGCTGATTTCGGTTCCTGTCTGAAACTCAGGGATGACGGTATGGCGCATAGTAACAGTGCCGTGGGAACACCAGACTACATAGCTCCTGAAATCCTACAGGTTTGGGCGAATCTTGACGTGATTTATAGTTCATATTTGTTGGAATAGGTGGTAGTAAACCAGTCGATATGATTTTGTTTACCCACCTTCCCAAGGCTCTCAATGAAATGCGCGATAGAAGTACCCTGGTAAGATTCGACATGATGACTTAACGTCTTTGGAGTTTATTGAGCCCGAAAATGGGGTTGTGTTTCTCATCACTCTATCACTCGCCTTTCACCTTTTCATTCTCGTCCTTTGCAATTCATGTTTCGAACTAACTGTTCTCTGTCGAGTATGATATCATGGCAGAACTTTTCACATATTTTTTCTAAAAATTTGTCTTTCAAAATAGCCGGGAAATATGAATTAAGACCCTGATGAGTAGCACAGATTCTTGACACCCCCTCCCTCTCGCACAGGCACAAGAGGACGGGAAGGGTTTTTACGGGGTGGAGTGTGACTGGTGGTCACTAGGCATCGTCATGTATGAGATGTTGTACGGAGAGACACCCTTCTACGCTGAGTCGCTCGTCGAGACCTACGGGAAAATCATGAATCACAAGGTTTCGATCCTCATGATTCTTGGATTAATTTCAGTTTTGAGTGATGTTATTTTCTGAAATGTTGGTGGAAAGGCGATCTTAAATGGATGTTTTCGTCTAAGAAGATGGAGCTGTTCTCTTACTTATGTTTATCACTGATTTCAGTCGAAACTAGACTTTCCTGACGACGTGGAAGTATCGGAAATAGCGATTGATCTCATGAAACGTCTCATTTGTGACAGATCAGAGCGTTTGGGTCGGAACGGCATCCAGGAATTCAAGGAGCACCCTTTCTTCCTTAATGTCGATTGGGATAACCTTCGAAAAAGTGAGAAGACTCAACTTTAACCTTGACATATTTCCACATTTTCGCACCACCTATTCCCGTCAGAATCTCTGTTTCACATATTTTCTTGCCAATCTTCCCCAATCCATCCCTCTCATTCTCTCCCAGTGACGCCGCCCTACGTCCCTGACATCAAGGGAGAAACGGACACCTCCAACTTTGATGAGATTGACCCTCATGCAAAACTCCCCGAATCCTCACCTCCAGTGTCACACGCGGCGTTTAAAGGGCATCACCTTCCCTTTGTGGGATGGACCTTCTCAAATGATAGGTAGTACACTTATACCTTCTTCCTTGCCGTGAGAAAAGGTTCTTGTTATATTCGTCAAGTTCAACCTGTGGATCGTCATCTAAACTTATTCCTCTCAGCAAACTGTCTGACTCTGCGTTAGAATCCTCTAGCATGGGAGCTTCCAGTGATGGTNCCATCCCTCTCATTCTCTCCCAGTGACGCCGCCCTATGTCCCTGACATCAAGGGAGAAACGGACACCTCCAACTTCGATGAGATCGACCCTCATGCCAAACTCCCCGAATCCTCACCTCCAGTGTCACACGCAGCATTTAAAGGGCATCATCTCCCCTTTGTTGGATGGACCTTCTCAAATGATAGGTAGTACATTTATAACTTCTTCCTTGCCGTGAGAAAAGATTCTTGATATCCTCGTCAAGTTCAACCTGTGGATCTTCATCTAAACTTATTCCTCTCAGTAAACTGTCTGACTCTGCGTTGGAATCCTCTAGCATGGGAGCTTCCAGTGATGGTGATGCTCAACAGAGAATAAATTCCCTGGAGAGAGAAAACAAGAAGATGAGCCAAGCTTTGGAGGGTAAGAAACTCCCAAAATTGGGGGAAATCCTGCGAACCTCACATGTGCGCGCGGCGCGCGTACACTTCATAATGCGCCGCGCGCGCGTAGACTGGCATTCTGAACTGTTTTTGATCATGTTTCCGCGCACTACAATTATGGCTTATTTTTGCGGTGCCAATGGGACGAATTGGCAAATTCTCTAAAGTTTGATTGAGTTTTGAAGTAATCATTTGAACAGAGCTGCGGAAAGGAGCACATAACAGTGAACAGGGGACCGACAGTAAAGTGTTGCAGGATAGACTCAATAGCGTCCAGGAGGAACGTGATAGCCTTGCTAAAGAAATAAGCGAACTTCAGGTAATAATAGGGTTTTTTTGGAATAATGCCAACTTAACTTGAACTTAACCTAACTCTAACAAAGGTTTTGCTTGATTTACGTTTTGTTACAAAACTGCATTTGAACTGTGGATGATCACTGATTTTCACACTATAACTGTTCTTCTCCAGGCCAAAGTGAAAGACACGACAGTTCAACTAGATGAGGTGGAATCAGCGAGGCAAGCTGTGTGCTTCTCGCACGAGGAACTCATGGAAAAGTACGAGGAGAGCTCGGCCGAGGTGGTGAGGCTCGGGAAAACTGCCCGGGAAAAGGACGAGGAGCTAGGTATGCAGCAGTCCGTTCATTCCGAAAGATGAAGCTAATGAATACTCCCCATACTTCGGCAATTTTGACATACCACTTGAAATATCGCAAGTCAAAACATCGTTCCCAGAGACGGCCACATGTAGAATCGACATTTTGAAGCGGAGTATCCGTGATGTAGAGCGAGCCAAGTCAGAACTTGAGATAGAAGTAGCAGAGATACACAGTAACCTTCTAAAGGTAAACTCGATTACCACTGATTTAAAAAATACTTTGCGCCGGATGGAAAAACGTTGTAATCATCGACTTTTTCCATCCGAAGAGACTGCGAGTCTTTTCCAAATTCAGATTTCCAATGTCTCCTCTTCTCCAGGAAAAGAAGGCCTCTGCCCGGGCTGAGGAGACGATAGCGGAATTACACCGAGAGCTGGAGGAGAAGCAGACAGCCCGGAGACCCAGCTCCACTGACCCGGACAGACTCCGTAATGCCATGGAGCTCCTCAAGGTAGCACTATGACTCTCTAAAAATACTGATCGTGACTTCAGAAAAGCAAGGATTGCGCAACATGACGAAACATGACGATATTTCTCTTCCGCTTCATGACGCGCCCGTCCTATTTACCCCTTCCGCTCACTTCTCCCCTCTACCCTACTCTCAACTCCACTTATCCTTTTCCCCTCTTCTCTCTATCTCACCCCTTATTTTGTCTGTTTCCCCACCCCTCATTGTCTCCCCCCCCAGGCGGACCACGCGGAAGCACTCCAGAAGGAGGCTGACCGATCACGGAGCCTCACCGAGAAGCTGAACGGAGTGATGTCCGAGAGACGAGATCTGGAGGCAGAACTGGATACGCTAAAGTTCAAGTGCACGGAGGCTGTCTCGAAGAGGACTGAGCTGGAAGAAGTGTTGTCCGCCCTTGAGAAGAAGGTACCGGGTTGTTTGAGAATTCGCCGTTTTTTAGGAAGAAGGAGTGGAGAAATATTAGTTTCCATCTTTTCGTGCTGATGATCTCAAACAGTTTTTCACGTATTTGAGACCCAAAATATTTCTTGATTCCACCCCTTCTTTCATCAGTTCGGCAAAGAGACAGCAGTTCTTCATGAAGAGATGAATGAGTTGAGGAAGTACTGTCAAGAACTGGAAGAGGATAACAGTCGACAGAAAGGGGAGCCGGAAATCGATCCTAATATTGATAAGTTGGAGGTGAAATTTTGCAGGAAAATTTTTGGAACAATTAGTATTAAGCCAAGAAATCGTTTTCAATTTTCTACGTTAATCATTCCTGTATGACAAGAAATCTCTCCTTACAATAGGTGAAGGTGGGTGAAGCAATGAAATGGCTGGAGGATGAGAAAGAGGCAAGGTCTTATCTTCACTCGCTGGCGAATAAGATGCACGAAGAACTGGATGGACTGAGAACTGCCACCATCCGAGTAAGTGTCCAATTCTGTGACGACTGCTTTAGACTCGATTTTTGTACTTCAGTCTCATTCAATCTTAATCAATATCATTGCATCACTCAATGTTTTTGATTCCAAATTCAAAGTATCACTTTTCCGACAGTTTTTCACTTTTCCCCCTCCTTCAGAAATCCGATTGGCAGTCACGCCGACACCAGAAAGCAGAGAAGAAGGAGCTCCTTGCCCTGCAGTCTGAGTTGAAGAGCGAGATTGAGAGGAAAACACAAGCTCTACAAGATGTTCGGGAACTGGAGCTGGAAGCAGAAAAACAGGTAGGTACTATTTATAGTGTGTGATACGTCACGCGACATGCCACGCGTGCCATGGTTGCCATGGAAATCAGGACGCGGGAAATTTATCTTGATTTTGTGAAAAATCAAATGTGGACCCTGACAAGACACAGATATCCAGTGTTGCAGTGTTATGTGACTTGACATATCACGTGATATGTCACGTGACCGGAACGTGGCGCTCTGGGGACTGTCACGTGATTTTAGACACGAGTTTTGTCATTGTTTTTGGGAGTGTGTGGTTTTTAGTGTATATCCTGATTCGATTTTGTATTGGGTGTATTGAAGCAATTTTATAAACTGAGAAAATTGGGTGCAATAGCTTCATAAGTTCGGAATTAAATTGACTACAAGTTGAATTTAGTTTATCGAGACTGGAGATCGTCCAGAGAACCCTCATATTCTCTATCTCAAACACTCGTGTCTCATCTCTGTCTCAAACACTTGTGTCTCATCTCTGTCTCAAACACTTGTGTCTCATCTCTGTCTCACCCTCACTATGGTGTCTCATCTCTATCTCACACTCATGACTCTCCTCCTCTCAGTCTCGCATAGTAGCTGCTCTCACGGAAGAGAATAGTCTACTCCGAGAGGAGNCAAGTTGAATTTAGTTTATCGAGACTGGAGATCGTCAAGAGAACCCTCACATTCTCTATCTCTAACACTCGTGTCTCATCGCTGTCTCACACACTCATGTTTCATTTCTGTCTCACACACTCGTGTCTCATCTCTGTCTCACACACTCGTGTCTCATCTTTGTCTCACCCTCACTATCGTGTTTCATCTCTGTCTCTCACACACTCGTGTCTTATCTCTGTCTCACACACTCGTGTCTCATCTCTGGCTCACACACTCATCTCTATCTCACACACTCGTGTCTCATCTCTGTCTCACACACTGATCGTGACTCTCCTCCTCTCAGTCTCGTACAGTAGCTGCCCTCACGGAAGAGAATAGTCTACTCCGAGAGGAGATTGAGGATCTCAACACGAGGATCGCTCAGCTCGGTTCCCAGCTTTCCAGCGGACGAGGTACGAGGAGGGAAGAACTTATCCACGAAAATATGAAAATGTTTATTTCTGGAAATATGGCTGAATGTTTTCAGAAGTAAACATGTTTTATTTGTCGATTGAATAATTTTGTGGGATTCAATGTCTTCATTTCTACAGGAAGTTTGAAAGACTATAACTCTCGGAACAGCTCGGATGGACTGAGCGTAAGTGAGAATGTCGAATTATCAGCTGTTATAGAATAAGAAATGACTGTCTTCTCAGTTCTCACTTCGGACGCATGTCTCAAAACATATAAATTTCAGTTGCCTAGTGGGTCTCCGAGAGCTATTCATCACAGGGTAAGTATTTGTTTCATTCTGCCACTTATAGTAATTCATCAACGACTGCGGTACTACATTTCGTCAGAATTTCAATGAACGCACGTACGTTTGATGTATATATCGAGTGCACCCTAGAGCTCAATAAATTCTACAAAAATTTGTTACTTTGACGAAACTAATAAAAACGATCAATAAAAATCGAAGTTAGTTTAATAATCCTTTGATAGATCCATCAGCATACACAATGAACTTTATTGAAATGCCAATGATAACAGTTATTGCACGATATTATCAATCACTAATGGATGATATTACACAATGAATTGCAATCTTGCATCATCCTTTGATAGGTATTAAATCGAACAAATTGCCTTGAAAATCAAATACCTACAGCAGAGTAAAACAACGCTGAGAGACATGTTTAAACGTAAAATTATAAACTTTCTCGATAATTTGCCAGCCAAATTACCAGACTTTTACCCACAAGATTCTTACCGAAATCCCGCCCTTCTCCGAAAAATCTCCCCTGAAATTAACCCCACTCAGGATGAAGGAGAGAAGTTAGCTCACAAATTTGTGATGCGAACATTCGGCTCACTTACCAAGTGTATCTACTGTACAGCTGTTCTGTATGGAGTCGTAAGACAGGGGATGCTGTGTGATGGTAATATTACCGTGTTTGTTTGTTTGTTTGTTCGTTCGCTTGTTTCTGTCCGCGAGATTGTTCGTCAGTCTGGTTCCTAAGTTTTTCTTTGTAAGTTCTGAGAACTATTACGAAATTTAAGTTCCTCGCTGTACGTGGAGTCATGCCAAACTCATTTCATTTCCTCTGCAATATACCAATCCCCCTCTCCCACCTCTCCTCTCTCTCTCTCTCTCTCTCTCCCCCCCTCTCCTCCCCTCTCCCCTCTCTCCTCAAACATATTCTCCCCTCTCNTCCCCCCTCTCCCGCCTCTCCTCCTCTCTCCTCCCTCTCCTCCTCTTTCCTCCTTTTTCCAACAACTATACTCTCAGTGTGCCAAGGGGCGTGTCACCAGGTGTGCTCGGAGCGTGCTCTCTACTCTTGTCCCGGTACCTTGGCTCCCGACTTCCCCCACAGAGTGGATACCTCCGGACATGGGACTGCTCTCGAGGGATGGATCAAGGTAAGAGTTAGGACAGGGAGAGAGGATGGGGAAGAGACAGGGTCCAGGGATGGATCAAGGTGGGACAGGAAGAGGGAGGGGTCAGGGAAGAGAGGGTGGGGAATTTGGGTGAAAGCAGTTTGTGGGAGAATGTCGGTCGTGTTTTCAATTTGAGTTAACTTTCTTGAAATGATAGTCATCAGTCACAGTGCAGATTGAGGCAAAAACAGCACATGAACTTGAAGGATGTAGACATTCATTCAGAGTACGTCAGTCTTTCCAATATTTATCCGATTCCCATCGCTCTTCTCCACAGACTTTCCGTTAGTGAGGCTTCTATCCGAAGTCTTTGCATCTGAAAAACGGAATTCTCGATTGAGTAAATTCATCTGAGGACCTACATTAGACACTAAAATGATTTAATTGATGTTCATTAACACTAACAGCGGTGGGCAACAAACCTTGGATCTTGTTGTGTTTTCCCCACTTCGGACAAACAATCACCACTCTACACCCACACACCCGCTCACCGAGCCATCCTCTAAACGACGGCACCGCGTACGTGTAGATCAGGAAGTTTCCCACCACATTCACACTCTGAACCACATTCACCACTTTGAATATGACGTCGTGGGTGGTTGGTGACGTGTTGTCATGGATACCCATAGCTGTAGCCATGTACACGGTTACCAGGGCAGTGGTTCCGGTCTGCACCAGGGCGGTGAGCGTTGTGGTGAGGAGGCCTTGCCACGCCTGTGTGCCGCCCGCGCGACGAGAAACGCCGCGTGCGTGCACCATGTGTTTCAGCAGGATTCCCGCCGATACAGCAGTCACCGCTGTGGGAAGGAGAAAGTACAGTGTGGATAGTCGGGGGAGGAGATTGCTTGCGGGGGAGGAGGGGATAAACCGGCATCGCCCTATTCTGGGATCGTAGTAAACTCCGCTGTTTGTTTGCCCGATAATAATCGGTATCGGCAGAGTGGCCATCCAGACCAGGAGTCCCAGGAGATGGCCCGTTTTGTAGCTAAGTAGCCGTGCCACAGCACTATTGGGCATCTTCACTCCGACCACTTTAGCTGTAGTCATGATACAGACCATCATGGGTACTGTGACCGCCGTGTACTTCCCTACAATAGCCGTTATGTAGCCAATGTGGCGTCCTAGAACCCACTTCCCTTCCATGAATGAGATTGAAGTTGGTAGGAAAGTTGTCAGAGATGTCAAGATGTCACAAATCGCCACCTGCTCAATCATAGCCACCAGGAACGGTTTGATTTTGATGGCATTGTACCCGATAGATGCCACCACAACTGTTGAATCCCCAAAGAGGGAAAGAAGTGCGATAGTGAAGTAGTAGCATGTCCACTGCCCAGGGGATGTCAGGGAAGAAGTGTGCCACTGGAGGTGGCATCAGAGTCAATACTCGATAGCTTACTCAAACAGATAGAGTAAGGAAACTGGGGAAATGATTTAAGTTCTTGTGTACGCTATAGTGGCTTTTGAATTTAGTTCATGTGTTACTGGTCACGTGTGCACATGTTCTCAATTAGATCTTTTGTTCACTAGTTCAACAGACTTGGTAAAGCACATTAAGCAAAATAAGATCATCTTTCCTCATAGATTTTAGTTCGATTTTAACACCACTGTCCACTCCCTCCCGAAAATATTTTCTGCCGCTAACCAATCATAATCGTCCCCGCCTCGCCATTAACCAATCATAATCATTCTCACTGAACTACCCAATCAGGTGCCTCGAGTTGGCGGGATCAAGAAAGGCTGGGTGAAACACTACGTCATTCTGTGCTCGTTTAAACTACTGTTCTATGATGAGGATCCAGAGAGACGAGATCAGCCGAATACCGTCCCAAAAACCGTCCTGAACATCAGGTTCGAGAATATTGGAGGTTCGAGAATTGGAGGAAGCGATCGTTTCGAGAAATCCCCTTTTTATGGCATCTGGATATGATAAATTTGGCAATCCTAGTTTGCGTCAATATTTGACATTTGTAATGCGCGAAATTGTCATGTAATGGGGAAGATAATCGAACACGCACTGTTTTCAGCCATACATTTGGATTTTTCACTTTCACTAACATTCATCAGGGACCCGGGATTCGAATGTCAGACAGTACTACCCGCTGACGTCATACATGCGTCCCCCAACAATATCCCTCTAATTTTCAAAGTTTCCCATTCTCAACTCTCGGAACCTGGCAAACTATTCTCAGTGAGTAGTGAAGTGATCCTTTTTCATCGCAAATTTCGACGCAACTCCCAACTCTTTACCCGATTCACCCGGTGTCGTCAGAGCCCGAAGTTATCACTGCTTTCTCAGATCCTTATCTCTCTCCCCCTTCCCAGTTTCCCTATGACCTTAGTATATACCTCCCCGTCCCCTTTACGCAGATCTCAATCTAAATCCCCCCTCCCTTACCTAGATCTTATTATGTTTTTCCGTCACTCAGATATTATTATATTTTTCCGTCACTCAGATCTTATTATGTTTTTCCGTCACTCAGATCTCAGATCTTATTATATTTTTCCGTCACTCAGATCTTATTATGCTTTTCCGTCACTCAGATGTTGTTGATGTGTCACGATGAGGAAGAAAAGGCGAGGTGGGTAGGTACGATAAACGACATCAAGAACAGGATAACGAAGTGTGATCCACTCGTTCTGAAACCTGTCATGCTATACAATTCAAACCAGGTAATGTTTGGTTACTTGTTGTTGTTGTTGTTGTTGTTGTTGTTGTTGTTGTTGTTGTTGTTGTTGTTGTTGTTGTTGTTGTTGTGTTATAACCGGATTCATTTTGTTGAGATGTTGTTGTTGCCGTTGTTTTGTTGTCATGACTACGATTCCAAGTTCAATTTCAAATTTCAATCGAAGCATTTTCATGAGGTTGTTTCTTCATACTCTCTACTCCCAGTTTGCTCTACTGAAGACAGTGTTGTGTGCGACAGTACTTGATCAGGGCAGACTACTGTTGGGGACAGAAGACGGACTGTACACTGTTAACCTCAACGATAACAGTGTCGAGAAATCTCTCGATTTGAAGTGAGTAAACTGTGATCGTGAGTAAAAATTTGATGAGAAGATGCGGTTTTTGTTTTATCATGATTCATCTCATTTTATTTGATCTCATTTGATGAGTTTTAGCGTGATCTCTTACCCTAAAACCACAAGTTGTGTCACGCAAACCCGCATGCTACTCAATCTACTTGTCCTAATCAGTACTCACGTGTTTTTAAACCACAAACTAGCTCCACGTGACGCTATGGTTTCAAAAACGTGCGCACGTGCTTCCTTTGATATACTTTTGCAGCCAAAATCGTAGGTATTATGATGAAACACGCCTCTACTCATTAAAGGAAGTTGCAGTGTTCGCGGATCAGTGGATTGTGTGTGTGTGTGTGTGTTTGTGTGTGTGTGTGTGTGTGTGTGTGCTTGTGTGTGTGTGCTTGTGTGTGTGCTTGTGTGAGAGCTTGTGCGACCAGTCCATTTGTAGCGATGCCAATTTATGCAGAATACCGTGTGGTTTCATTAACATCGACGCAATCGTTGATTGGCCAATCTATACGGGACCAGAATCACTGATTGGATAGTCGGTGCAATGTCATTACGTGCAGTTTTCTGTAAAGGTTTTAATGATATAACTGGTAACACGTGACCTCTATCAAATGATGATGTAGACATTTTCTCGCAATAGATTGTAATATTGTTGAAAAGGATGTTGAACGAATGTAGATTTTAAGGGAAAAATGCATGGATCTTGATTCTTGAATGATTTTTAAAAAAGGAAAAGAAAAAAGCCGTTAACAAAATCAAGCAAAGCGCATAGTTCTAAACGTAGCATTTTCAGGAAAGTTGTCAGAGTAGACCTGGTCGAGAATGACGAACTTCTAGTGATCATGTCAGGTGAAAATCTCGGTTGTTAGCAACATAGCTGTACACTGTTGCTAGCAACATCCTGCCGCTAACAACATATAAACAACACTCAGGGAGACAACCTATGATAAAACATCTACCACGGTCAGCACTATCAGAACCTAGTGACGGAACTGAAATTATCAAAATTCCCGAATCGAAAGGTGATTTCACGATCACTCACTCACAGCTCACTCCTTACCCCCTGATCGCTCTCCGCCCTGAAACCCCCCCCTACACCCACCTCTCTTCTCACTTACTCCCCTCATTCTCCCTACCATTCCCCCTCTTCAACTTCATCAAACATCACTCCCCTACCCCTCCCCCTCCCTCCCTCAGGAGTCCACATGAACTGGGTCCACCACTACTCCCTCGTCCCATAACTCCCCCTCACTAGCTACGCTCCCTCCACTCCC
>CAMPET010000001.1:400554-434208 GCA_946803715.1 Beroe ovata | reverse complement strand
TGTGTGTGTTTGTGTGTGTTTGTGTGTGAGGATTTCTGAGTATAACCCCTCCTTACAGCTGTACCCGCATAAACGAGGGTAATCGTTGCAACACTCTTCCCCTCCTCCCCATTTTAACCACCCTGTCGCCCACCTGATACTGATAACTACTCTTCATACACAATAGCACTCCTTTATCAACTATAATAATGACTCGCTCCCCCTTTTGTGATATCCACTGATTTGACAGCTGGCTCTTTGTACGAAGCTAGGTATGCTGGCGTTACTTCCTGTGCGTTAGCGTGAATCCCGCGATCCGATCGGAAACTTTTGATGTTCCCCCAACTACTTGGCACCTGCTGCCCCCTTGATAACGCAATTCTTGGGAAAATGGGGGAGTTGGGATACACTGATGAAAACTGAAGAATACAGATTTGAACCACCTAGACATTACATATTAACTCCTGCCCTATCCCCCTGAACTTCTGGTTTCCTACCCGACTACTGATCGCACGCGCATTCCTCCTTACCCCACTTCAACTTCCTCCTTCTTATTTCTCAACCCCCTCACTCAATCTCTACTCCCTAACTGCTTCCTCATTTTACAATCTTCCTCACTCCCTCTAACCCCTCCGTGTCTCTTTCAGGGATGTCAGGTTGGAAGAACCGGACCAGCCTCTGGTGCTCGGCGGATATAGGAGACGGGAAAACGTGTCCGTCAAAAGTGTTAGTTGGGATTCTTGAAATTATGTTTTCAGATTATCATTGAGCTATCACCCCATCAGTCATTACTTTATTAATTGCAAAAGTATCTCATCCATATCCATTCTCAAGGATCCGTTGTATCAAGAAAAAAAAACTTGTGTTTCAGAAAGCAGCATCTTCGAAAGGATCCAATCGGCAGAGTCGACTCTTCAGCATCAAACAATCTGCACCATTGCGAGCTAGGTAGTTAGACATCGAAAACACATATGATTATGCTTATCTGATATGTCAAAGAATACAACGATCTCAATTGATTTTTTTTAATTTACCACCGACAAACTCCGTTTTAATTCTGCTTTCTTCTGGATTTATTAATTTGACCAACTTTCAGCAACTAATTTCATCGTCGTTGATTTTCTAGGCTGGAAAAATCGGAAATCTCACAACCTAGCCAGTTTAACCACATATCACATTTGGGACACGACGATGGTAGCAAGATTCTCCTCGACATTCCACAGGTAATTTGGAATTGGATCTTGGTCAGGACTCAGATGAGAGAAGTGAGGTCACGATATTATGGAAGATCACACTTAAATTGAATTTGTTGACGTGATTATCATTTTCACTTATTTTCTTCTTGTAGGCGCAACAAGATCCCTCACTCCGACGTTCCATGACCTCAGGAACTAGCTACAATAAACTGCCTCTCTCTGCCCGGTCAAATGAATCCGGTTAGTTTTGTTCATTAGTAAAACTTATCACTTGGATTTTCTCAACCGAGCCATTCGAGGATAAGGATAAAATTCTTCTTTTTTAAAAATTTTCCCCTCGTAAGGTCTGGATTCCGTCGGGAAACCCGACCGTGTGTCAAGCTCCGTGACGGATCTCCAGAATCTCCGATACAAACCCCGTGATTCTCCCCGGGATCTCTCCTCCCGAGATTTGTCCTCTCCGTACATGTCGTCGCGCGATATGTCGTCACGTGACGTGTCGTCTTCACGCGACCCTCCCTCATCCCTCATTGGTGGAGAATCCCTTCTCACGCGTGAATACTCACGCGATAGTTTAGCATCGCGTGACATGGGAATCGTGGCGTCTCCGGACTTACTCCAGGAGGAATTGGATGAAGTGTGAGTGGAATTAATTCTTAATCTGAGATGGAGGGTGATTCAATAATCTAAAATTCGAACCCCTCTTATTATAAAACTCTGCCCCACAGGAATTCTCAAGAGATGATGTTAAAGTCGCCGACCGTTTCCTCCCTCAAAAACTCTGTCCTCGGTGGATTTTCGGAGGAGCAACTAGCATTCCTCAAGATCGGTGGTGCAGAGGAAGGAAAACAATGACGATAGAGGAGTAGGAATTGTCACGTGATACTGATACATCATATCAAGGAAGGTTGGTGGGATTCTAGCTGTTTTACCAGTGTTATGTTGGATTCATGGAATGAGAATTGGAGCAAATCTCATGATTCAAAGACGTAGACCACACACTTCCCTGAGAAGTATTGGCCAGGAGCCAGGATATTTGGTCACGGATAAAACAGGAATTTTACCTCGAGAAACTCTATCTTCTTATTATTAAACTTTGTTGTGTTAAGTTCAGTAATAATCATTTATCTTCATTGTTTTAATACTCTGCTCGTTGATTTGGTGTGTTGATTCTGCAATCAATCATTGGAAAAGGATTTGAGCAAAATTATCATTATTTCATTGGTTATGTTTTATGTTGAAATACACGTTATTTTTACGAGAAAATTCATTCTGTTTTTTTCTTGATTTCACTCATTTGTTACACCTGTACAGCACCAAAACATTGCATGACTGTCATCCTGAGAGGCCTGGTGAGAGCTCTGTTCAATAATCACAAATTTTTACTCCATTTCAGCATGTTTTGTAAGATTTTAGCTCTTTTCTTCCCTAATTCGAGAATATTTTCGCTAAAACGTATCTCCACTTTCATTTCATTGATCTTAGACTCACATCGGCACGGCAGTTTTATTGCTGAATTTAACCGATTGTATCACTGTTATATTTGTCCCCTGCGCCACCTTTAGTTTCAATTGAGAAGAAAGTTATCACTGAATTAAGATAGAAATGAACATTGTTTTGTTAACTTAGCTTGGAATTTGGTTATATTTTAACGCTGATTTTTGGTAAATTCGTCGAAAGAATGGGTCATAATTTATATCATCCATCGGATAATTATGATGTCACGCTGTGTTTATTTTCATACATTATGAGCGATGATTCCTACACTATTCGTGACTGCTTCATTGAAGTCTCAGCAATTTATTTTCATTTGAAATTGAATAATGCCATGGGTTATATCGATCCATTTATATCAACGTCGCAATTTTAATTCAACTTCTCTTCCTAGGAGATCATGCTAGTACGAAGATCCATGTTTTCCCCTCCCTCAGACCAGCGCAATCTCTTGACCACCACCTGTCACGTCACTTTAATCAGTGCACGTGGTAATAACCAATGCACGTGTCACCTAGGAACACACTCACGCATGAGCCGGACAAACGCGTGACATCGACCTGGGTAGCATATATATAGATTTGTCCTCGAGCCAGATAATCAGTTCTGACTATTTTGAGTTTTTGTTATCAGTACAACAACAACAACAACAACAACTTCGCAACTATGTTCTCCAGGGTTGAAGCCATCTCTATGCTTGTGTGAGTCACTTCACCTCCACAAAAAAACTACTCAGGATGCATCGCAACTTCAATTCCGACTCTGGTACCACTATAACAAAAACTAAACAGCACATTTTTCAGAGCATTCCTCGCACAGCTCTATGTCTCCCACGCTGCTGCTCTTTCCGAAGGTGAGTTACACTAAGACCTCGATATGTGGTAGTTCTGTGGTACCATGTTACGTGGTATAATCTGTGTTACCGTGGTATCTGTGTTATCCCGTTCTTTGTATGACTCGCAATGTGTAATGGATGAACAGGATTCCGAAACAGAATCAATTTGAAGGAAGACAGATAACTCCTTCCTTTAAATCATCACCCTTTGTTGAACTTGATATTGCCCTTTGACCTTCAAATCCTAATTCTGAACAATCTGTACTAAAGAACGCACTTCTCGCACCAAACCTCCAAATCCAACACTACATAATGGTATCCCTATTTCAGACCTCAGTGACGAGATTATTGCCGAGCACGCAGCTGAGGGTGGATTCTACGGTTAAGAAGATGATTTTACAAGCAAGGACAGCAACAGAGTGACCACGTGCCACTGGCATACACGTGATATATACACGTGATATATACACGTGTCAGTGTATACACGTGATATATACACGTGTCAGTGTAAACACGTGACACCTCCACATATGGACTTTTTGAAGTTATTTATCATATAGTTAGCATCTATTTTATCATTATGGCATACAGTGTTATTTATAGTTTGAGCTCCAGTATATTTGTCCAGTTATGCGATGGGCCATATTTCCTTTGCGGAGCTGGCATCAATAGTCTGGCCCATTAGATACACACTTTTTCGATCCGGTTTACTTTAAGTGAGAATGATCAATTGGAGGGTAATTTCACTCTGCATGACTAAACTTTGTCTCATCTCTTGTCACACACTAGAATTGAAACAGTGAACTGAAGCAGACACTGTTAACCAAAACGAACTGCTTAAGTGAATGAAATAATAATACAGGGTGTGTCAAAAGAGTAAACGTCCAGATCACAGTTTCTGTTTTGAGCTTGCATATCTCCGGCGGTTTTTGGGATGACTTTATGAAATATTCAGGATTTGTTCTCGAATAGTTGAGGATTGGTATGTTGAAGTCCGCATTCAATATTCAGGTGACCCATATTGTGCCACGTCGATGATTGAAGTTTAAAAAAGTGGCTCTGTTGTTTTTTGCCACATTGTCAATTTTTGAGATAGGAACGTAGATGGTAATGATGCCTATTGACGCAGCAAATTTTATTGTTACACCCAAAACACGATAGGAGTTATAGGCCAAGTCATGAATATACAATAACTGAAAAGTCAGTTTCATTACTATAATAACTCAGGTATTCGTAGAGATACTAATAGGAACTTGAACTTTTGTCCACTTTCTTGACACACCCTGTATATATAATTGCAAGGCAAAGTTAAAATGGATTGATTATGGAGTATGGACTATGGACTTATTCGGAGGGAACAATCGACATGACTGCTAGGCTCCTACTTAAATTTAAACAACAATCCATACATACCGCTACCACATCACCGCGCAATTATGGTGATGCAGATGTGCGCGGCGTTCCCGAAAAATTCTAATATAATTTTTATCTTCTTCCACTTGTTTAGCATTTAGTTTCCTTTGCAATGCAAGGCTAGCAGCTGCAACTTGAAGAAAAATTTTCGATAGTAGATGATAAAATTTGGGTTTTGGAGGTTTACCAGCATCGTCGCGCCGCGCGATTCCTTTACCTGTCGCCAACTTTGGAAAAGTATTCCTGTCAAGAAATCGCGTTGGATTAACAGGCGTTAGTCAGCTATTTGATAGATTTTATGAAAACTCAAACGCCTGTTTTATGTACCTCATGGAATGGNAAATCCCGCCAGCAAGGGTAGGGTGAAATCCTACAATTTTGCAATGTAAGGCTCAGCAGATGCAATTTACAGAAACTTTTTTGATAGCAAATGATGACATTTGGGTTTTAGAGGTTTACCAGCATCGTCGCGCCGCGCGATTCCTTTTCCTGTCGCCAACTTCGGAAAATTATTCTTGTCAGGAAATCGCGTTGGATTAACAGGCGTTAGCCAGCTATTTGATAGATTTCACGAAAATTCAAACGCCTGTTTTATGTACCTCATGGAATGGTCATGTGCTCTTACGAGTTGGTGGATTGGTATAAAAGGCAGTTCGCGATCGGTAACGCTGCCTTCGCTTTGACATCTGAGTGGAATGGCCAACACATCAATAACAACCGTGGTACGGATCTTTTTGTGGCCGATTTGTCGTGATTTGAGCTTTGTTCAGTTGCTTGTCTCTGCCTATGATATAGTTTGATATTTTCACTCTCAGCAATTGGTGTACAAACGGGTGATCGATGACACAATCAAGAATTCCCGAGAAACATTCTTGAATGAAGGAATCGAAGAAAGTGTTTTGCAAGAATTGAGAACGGTATTTCCTGCTTTTGAGTTGATACTTGCTTTTCTAGCAGCAATGAATTTAATCCCGTTCACTACCTCTACCATACTCTCAGTTATGGGAGAGTAAAGTATCAGCAACACGGGCAGTTGAGCCCCCAATGAACCCTCCAGACTACATAACCCGTACACAGATCTATAAGTACAACTACAGAAATCAGACACCCACCACACAACCCGGTAATTGGCCACTGTCTTGACTTAATAAGCAACCTCATCAGATTAACTTTGTTAATCTTCGATAAGCAATCATGAACAGGTCAATTTCTTCATTTCAGCAACAACTGGGGCTCCGTTCAATGCACACATCCCTGGGTTGCTGTCTCAAGTCGTTCAGCAACAGCACCAACAACAGCAGCAACAACAACAACAGCAACAACAACAACAACATCAGCAGCAGCAACAACAACAACAACAACAACAACAACAACAACAACAGCAACAACAACAACAGCAACAACAACAACAACAGCAACAACAACAGACTAATGTCATGGCCCGCCTACAACAGATACAACACCAACAGAACATCGCACAGCAACACCCAGGTGCTCAATTGCCTGCCCCTCAATCTCAGATCCCCAGAGTCATTCCCCTTGCACCGAGCCGGCCTGCCACTGCACAAGCATCAGGTATTGTGCAAAATTAGTGATCTGTAAAGAGGGAGTGTACAATGTACAGTGTACAGTGAACAAACAGTGATTACTGAACACCCCCTCTTATAAAACGACTAAAATGTATCTACAGAACACTGTATAGGAATGTTCCATACAAGAATTATTACTCGCTAGGACCTAGAAATGACCAAATTTCGATGAAGATTCTCCAATCTCTCACCCGCCCCCGTCATAGCTCTGCGGTTGGAACCCAGTCAGGCTATACTGGACCTCTGCCAGCCTGAATTAGACTTATATCGCGGAAACATGAAACACATTACGACGCAGGGAGGAAATGGAACCAGCGGGCTGCATATCACCTCATCACTCACGTGTTCACACTTCCTACAGGTTCGCAGCAGCAGTTTGCTCCCATCGTCCCATTTCCCTCGCTATCTGGGGTTACCACGGTAACGAATAACGAGTTTAACAACGCGAGCGATTCTATACAAGTAGATGGAGCATGTGACGTCACGAGTGATGATGATGACGTCAGAGAGCCAAATCAGGATACCATACCCGGCCCGATTCTTCCCTCTATAATCATAACTCAGGATCACTCAGCTAATCCAAGCAGCGAAAAAAGCAGCAGCAGCGTAAAGATTCCGACAGGAAAATGTCATGTTCCCAAATGTAAGGAGAAGAGAAGCGATAGAAGGAGAGGGAGGAAGGTAGTTCTTCAGTTGGATGGGGGAGGAGATTCGGACGAGGATGTTGGTAAGTTGAGAGCGATAATTGATTGATTGATTGATTGATTGATTGATTGATTGATTGATTGATTGATTGATTGATTGATATGAGCTTATTCGAGGTTTTTGGTCAAATCTATTTTGGGAACTTGTTCACAGTTTAAGCGAAATCTGGGAGTGCAGTACTTAGCAAACACCGTCTAATCATACACTCTGTACAGGTGAGTTTGTCGACAGCGAGGAAAGTGATGATGACGACAACGACGATACTGACGAGGAGATTGATGTCGGAGGGGACAGAACGACGAACTTCGATGATCCTGATAAGGGTGCATCCCCTGTTGTAAGTATCGGAATTTTGCGATAATTTTAGTTAGCGGAATTTCACACGGCGAGCGGGAAAAGAATATTTTGATCACTGTGTGGTCTATCACAAGACGAAGCAGATTTACATATGTACTATCGATTCGTGTGTATTTTTGGGCGCTGGATCGATTCTCGATCGATTGGCCCCATTACCCCTCCTTGTGTAATGAGACATTCACAACGTCTTACATCTTGTGTAACGTGAATGTGAGCTCTCTGTCAACAACTGAGTCAATGAGTTATTCGTGCGAAAGTACACAACTATATCTTTTGGTAGAGCTGCGGGCTGGAAATCGTTCTATACCAAGGCCAGGTGTTAGCTATATTGTACATTGGGATTTAACTGTGAATGGAACATTGGATAACAGGTGCAACTGCTAAACTCAGTTATCACGGCGGTGTTCTTTCATCCCTAGTCAGACTGCTTATGTCAAGTTTTCATTAACGCGGACAGTGCCAACTCAATTGCTAGTTTTTCTCTCGCCAACAAGTACAAATCACATTACTTTTCGCGCGGCATGTGCAATTGTGCGCGCGCGCGCCATAGAGCTTGGCCGGGCCGTAGATTTTGAGTTTCGCGCTGGGCTCGCAAATTGACGCTCAGGCCTCTGGAATTCTGAGTTGCAGTTTATCTCATTTACAATAATTTTGACACCAGGAAGAAGACGACCCGTTGAATTCAGAAGATGATGACAGTGATGATGGGAATACGGAATTCGAAGCCACGGATAACGTGGTAGTGTGTCTGTTTGATAAGGTGGGTGTGAACAATCACAAATCGGGATAGGTAATTGATAAATTCTCAAGTTCATTGTCCAGAAATTGGTAAGAAATAGGGATCAAATCTGCTAAGATACCTCTTATTTACGATCTACACCATTCAGATAACCCGTAGCAAGAACAAGTGGAAGTTGTACTTGAAAGAAGGAGTGATGAACATCGGCGGTAAAGATCATGTTTTCCATAAGGCGATTGGAGATGGGGAGTGGTGATAGAAATACTTAGTTTGGGATGAAGTAGAATCCCTGCCACCTGTGGCTCTATAATATTTGTTGATTTAGAATTAATCAAGGGAAATCATTCTTCAGACTCGACTTTTTAACTGCCAAAACATCGTAAAATTGAGTGATGGTTGTCCTATTCTGACGCTTAATTGGGAATTTCACACTCAAATTGGTTTGTTGATGACAAATCTTAACTTATATCGATACTTAGTTTTGAGCTTTTAGTGATTAAATAACAAAATGATTAACTTATCATATATTCACTATTCAGTGAGTGATTTTGTGTCATTTGCGTAAATAATTATCATCATTTATCTTGAACACCCTGTTTGTCTGACCCAAATTGTGTAATTGGACAAGAGAAACACATTTTTAGGAAAAGTAGAACGTTTTAAGGAAATGAGTGCATTCTTTTTTCTTCAAAATGACAAGGAATTGTGAAACAGTTTTTGATGGTATTTTACAAGAACTAAATTTTATTAACAAAACTTGATATGAACAGATAAGACATTAAGTTATACTTAAAAGAAATCGGATCAAATGCATTTTTTCAAAACTTCATATAAAATTTATGTTCATTTTTTTTAAACTTTTCGTCTTTATTTTATAAAAATACCTAGTTAAATAAATCGTAAAAATATAATTTAAGTTAAATCAATCAATCGTGTTAAATAAATCAGAAAAATGACTTCTATCCACATCTCAGTTAGACTGAGCAGGATTGATAGCTTCCAAACTATCTTAGAAATCGAATTACGTTTCCATGGTCCTAAAACCACTTTAACGCGTTTAATACATCTTGAATAAACGTAATCATACAATTACAAATGGTATAAAAATAATCATATGTTTTTGAGCTTTAAACAATTACAAATAACAAATATATAAGTAAAACTTGAAGAGTCTTGGCATCGAAGACAGTAACAAATACCACAGTTTTTTATATTTGATATTTTTGGCAGCGTCACGCTTATAGAAAAACGAGTCTATGATAAAACACCTCTGCCAGGTTCAACCTGTACAGAACATCTGTGAAAAACACCCTTCCCTGCCGCACGCACTCACGTGCAACACGTGTGTGATATGACGTCATGATGTGAATCTCCATGGTAACGCGCGTGATATGGGAGTCACGCGTGTCACCTGAGTGTCGTCATGGTGACACGTCACGCGTTAGGAGGAAGCTGACAAGTTGACGAGGACCACATCCTCACAGTCAAGTGTGAATCCCGTGTGGGGGTCAGACTTCACGGACTCTGCGAGTTCACGAAGAGCTGCAGCCCTGGGGAGAAGGAATTGGGTGAATGATGAAAGCTCTGCCAGCGAATCTAATCATGAAAAGGCGAGAATTCTTTCATTCAAGGTGTCAGTTCAAAACACAATCGCATTTTCAATCTGACATTAGGACAAGTTATAGTCGAAAAGCGCTCCCTTAATTAGGGAGTACAATATTCTAAGGGAGTTATGGAGTATATTTGGGAGTATATATTTGGGGTTAGTTATTCAAACTCATTCTCAGACAGCGGTCTAGCAACGACAGACAATTTGGAGGTTTCCCTCGTAATTACCTGAATCTGTTTCTCCTCTTGACGGAAATCAGTGGTTTGTGGAGGGAGTCCTCAGCTGTGAGCTGGTCCTGTCCTGAGATATGGGATAGGGGTTGTGAGGAGTGGTAAGATGGGGGTTGTGAGGAGTGGTAAGATGGGGGTTGTTTGAGTCAGGGTGGTAAGATTGCGGTTGTTAGAGGGAAGTTTGAGGAGTGATGAGAAAATCTTGGGGATGGGTGAGGACTGAGGGGGGATATAGAGGAGTGGGGTTTGTACAGGGAGGATGGAAGAAGTTACTGTCCAGAACTTACCTCTTTTCACAGTTGCAGCCTTCTTAGCTGTCTTGGAA
This sequence comes from Beroe ovata, assembly GCA_946803715.1. NCBI lineage: Eukaryota > Metazoa > Ctenophora > Nuda > Beroida > Beroidae > Beroe > Beroe ovata. The sequence continues at coordinate 423,737 of CAMPET010000001.1, read as the reverse complement.
GTTCGAGCCATTGTATCTCTATAAGAAGGATGGGGTGGTTAGTTAGCAAATCGGAACCGAACTTGATTCTAATCGAATCAAAAGTTTAAGTGAAGTATTGGATAATACCCAAGTATAACAACAACAGGAAATTGGACAACTCGAATGAGACAAGGGCGTGAATAATCTAGGATACACTTCGATATAATATGATCAGATACACATTAGATTAAAAGACTGGATCCCAATCTTTCACCACTGTCTCATTATAGAATCCGTTTGGAAAACAAGATGAACTTGCAAAAAACTAGTCGATTACAAAACAACGATTGGCCTGAAACACTGTCAAGAATAATATATACTTCAAAATCTGAAAATTATCGAAGATGAAGAATATGAAGAAGCTCTCACTCCGTGTAATCATATAATTATGCTGGCATAAATCGAGCAATTAAACAATATCTGCCGGCTGATGGTTGAATAATTGACTCCACAAAGTCTGGCAATCATCAGGAAGTCATTTTCAACTAAAATCCGAGCTCGAATGACGGATTCTTAGGATATAGGATGATCCAAATTTCAGGATATCTCAGTGATTCATCTCCTCACTTCTGCCATATTAGCCTCTGTGATGGTCTTCGTCTTCTCCCTTAAAATTGAAAATTCAGATATCTCTGAGAAATTTCATCCGAAACTGCATCGATAAATTTGATGCCGAACTTCAAATATAAAATTCCGGTGGGAACTCTGGTTAGGGGGGTTGGGTACTCACATGCATCAGAGGTGACCCTGGACCCCAAGTTTTGGTCCTCACATCATCGTCCACAACTAGTGGACTGGGCCTCATGGATTCTACTCTCTCCTGCTTTGACACTTTCAGCATAGTCGGCTTCGAGTGCATCTCTGAAAGGGAGATCATGTTGGTCTTACAAACTTGTGAAAGTGTAAACTGCTAAAATTATGGTGCTCGTTCGAAAAACTGCAAAAGAATGAACGTTTTTTCGAGAAATGAGAGTTTAAAGCCATATGAGATTTTAGCGGGCATATTATGTCGTCTTTTGAAAGCCGAGTTGACCGACAAGAACCCAAGATAACAATGATAAAACTATGGAATCTCTCTAAGTGATCACTTATCTCTAAAAGAGAACGCCAAAATTAGCAGATGTCATTGTGGGGTGATAAAATAACACGTGATAAAATGACATGTGACAAACCTCGTTCGTACTGTTCGACAAGCTCATCCTGCTTCGTCACTACTCGGAAGTTGTTGGGGTTGAGGGGTTGCATGCCGTACGGATCAGACTGAAATAAAGAAATGGGTTAAAGAAAGGAATCTAGATAGAGCTTTAGTATCAAGATCATAATATTACTAGGGGGGATAATAATTCCAAATTTTGAGATTTTTGCTCGCGGTTTTTTACCTTTTTAACATTAAAGAAGTAAACGTTACATCATGGCCAGGTGTGAGCATCCGTTTTTACTGATGGAAAACCCATCTGTGTACATATACGGGGGCTAACTTCCCAAGACATGCGTCCGTTGAAGATCGCGGTTGAAACGCAAACACAACTCAAAACTCAGAAAATGGTGTGCTCCAGCCGGTACGAGTACATTATAAATCGAGCTCTAGAGCGAACACGCCACAACACGCCGAGAAACGTGTTGACAGACTGTTCTACAACAAGAGAGAGCTGTCAACACTTTTCCGGGAGTGACGCGAACACATGACAACCCACGTGACACTAAATTATAGACGCTTACGTGTTTCCATGACAACTTAGCGTTGCACGTGGCGCGTTGCGTGACTGAGTCACGTGGCTTGTCTCTGAGCCGGCAACGAATGGGATGGCAGGGATTTTTAAATACGCCTGAAGCTCGATTAGCACCGGCTGTCAGGTGATTGGTGCGCCGTGGCAACTTTGCGTAACACGCGTTGCTAAGCGGCGCCATGTCACGTGACTTGCACTGTGATGTCACGTGACTATTAATTGATGCATAGTCGAACTTGGATTGACCAAATTGGTTACAGTATCAGTAGAGGCGATGAGAGAGACGTGTACGGAATAATCGGACTTTTTATGGTTTTTTACGGTATAAGAGGAGACAGAGAGCTCTTACTAAAATGACGTTGGGTGAGCTGCTATATTAGAAGTTCTATTACAGTCAGTAAAGCGGAGAGAAGATACACGTGGTTTGATTTCGATTCCTTGAGCAATTGGATGACGCATCATGACAGTTGAAATTGAAGCAGATGAGTGCATTATACAGTTCTCCAGCACTTTGCGGGATTCCCACGTACATATCCACTTCTCGAGGACTAAATGTCATGTGAAGAGGTATAAACCCCACTAGTTTATCCCAGGTGCGTGTATGACGTCACACTTCCCTCATCCTACGTCATACTTTCTGATAACCGTTGAGGTCATTTTAGAAGTGAAGTTCACGAGAAAGCATCCTCAGAGTGTTATCTACTCAAAGTCAACATACTCAGAGTCAGCATTGGTCCTCCTGTATTCAAGTTAAGCCAATCGAATAACTCAAAAATTCAAACATTTGCTTTGAGTTTTTGCTCACAGAAAATGTAATCCAACACCAACTTCATGATATATTTTGCAATGATAGGATAAAAGTTGCACTACCCTCTTATCTTTCCCTCACTTGTACGCGTGATTCCTCCGTTATGCCCTTATCGGGCTTATCGTGCTGAGTCACAAGGTTTACAAATAAGCGCCGGTATTTTGTTCTAGTATTTTCTATTCCCACCAATAAATATCGTGTCGTGTTCTTATAACGTGACTGATAACGTGACCGAAGTTTCACCTGATAAAAACCACATTTTAACCACCGCATATAAAAGCAGTCCTCAATTTCTAACACAGTAAACACACATTCTCAAGATGCTGGCCGTTATTTCTCTCGCTATTTTGGCACTCGCTTCCTCGTATGAGGTTTCTCTCGATCATTTCACGCAGTGGGCTTTCGACCACCAGAAATTTTACGAGGTAAGAGATAGCCTGCGCATGAAGGGCCACATCCCGCAAATAGGCGACACACACACACACACACACACACACACACACACACACACACACACACACACACACACTCACACACACACNCACACAGACACAGACACACACACAGACACAGACACAGACACACAGACACACACACACACACACTGTAACCATGGTTACGCAGGACGACACCGTGCTAGCTCTCAGACAAGCTGTCTGGCTGGACAACGCACAGTACGTCAAGGAACTCAACGAGAAACACGCCGGACAAGCCACATTCAAACTGAACCATTTCGGTGATCTGACCCATGAGGAGTACAAGGCCACCCTGTCTCCTCTTAGCACTGAGAGCATCACCAAGGCAACCGAGGATATGATTGCTGTAAGTGGATATCCTGTTATCTATGTCACATACTTTCAGATGTCGTTTCTGATTATCTAGCATAGTTCCCTAGTTCCCTTATCCCTGAACGCCAACCTGATTATCATCTCCGTAAAACCCCAAAACCACCCCTGAACCAGTTTTTACAGTAAACCTCCCTTTTACATCCCTCTTACCATGAGCCTACCCTAACCCCTAGCTCCTCTCACACTTGCCCCTATCACGACCGTCTCTATCACCCTGCCACCACCCCCTCTATCACCCTGACACCCCTCCCTCTCCCCTCTACAGATGAACCTGCCTCCCTGGGTGAGTGTCCCAGCCTCATTTGACTGGAGGAAAAAGGGAGCTGTCACCCCTGTCAAGGACCAGGGTCAATGTGGATCTTGCTACTCTTTCAGTACCACCGGTGCTATTGAGGTGAGCATCAAAACTCAAAGTTATTCTGCCAATTTATCATCTTCACAAGATATCACAGACATAGAAGTTTGACGCTGATTTAGTGATATCATGTGGTCGAAACTTTGGCAATGAATTGAAAAGAGCAATCTTTTCAATCAGGCGAGATGTAAATATTATAGTCACAGGAAAATGACACGAAACTCGGTTCGATACCGCCCGCGACAGACAGAGTCAGGTGATATATTCATTTCCGTAGGGAGCGTGGGCTATCAAGACCGGCAAACTGGTCTCTTTATCCGAGCAGCAGATCATGGATTGCAGTTGGGGGTACAGCAACAACGGGTGCGAAGGTGGAATGTACGACAGGGCGTTCTACTACATCGCCATGAATGGAGGTACGAAGGGAAGGGTTGGAGGGGAGGACAGCGGGGAGGGAGTTGGGTGGAATAAGGAGTGGGAGAATCCACAGGGTGTGGGAGTGGATTGGGAAGGAAGATGGGTGGAGGGATTGAGGTAAGGTAGTCGCAAATAACTATTGAATGATCGAGGAAATTCATTAGAAGTGAAGGATGTACCTAACAATCACATGTCCCTGAACAGGAATTGACACTGAAGCCAGCTACCCGTACACAATGAGGGAATCCCACACCTGCAAATACAACCCCAAAACTGCTGCTGCAACCGTCAGCAACTTCTACTACGTCAAACAGGAGGACGAGGATGCTCTCAAACGTGAGATAGACTAATTAATCACTAATTTACTAATTAGCTCCTTATAAGGGCAATTAATGAGATTTTTTGTATCTCATTGACTGACATTTTTTCAGAGGTTATCGCACTCAAAGGACCCGTTTCCGTCGCTATCAATGCTGCTCTGCGGAGCTTCCAGTTCTATAACGGTAAGTGAAGAGCTGAGACCAAATTTTACAATGACAATGACCAATGATCAAGATCACCTGAATCAATGTCACCTATGAGCGATACAAACTATTTTAACCATGACTTCACTCAATTCCTGTTGACACCATTCCTCATGACTTTTCCTCGTGACACCTAACATTCCTCGTGACAACAACCATTATTCATGACACCAAGTACCAACTTTTCCCCGTGACACCAGTATAATGACACCAGGTGGTGTTTACGATGACGCTGCGTGTGACGACAGTCTTGACCACGCTGTACTCGCTGTCGGATACGGCACAGAAAACGGTAAGAGAGCCCGATCATTCGAAACATCGGTAAAAAACAGCTCACACTTCCATCGATTGCTCAATCGATCACGATAACTTGAAATCTAAACCTGGTCTGGCGATCCCTCATCTCACCCCTCATATCCTCCACCTCACTCCTCACATCCTCCTTTCTCAGGCAAAGACTACTTCCTCGTTAAGAACTCATGGGGCACCACATGGGGTGAGTCTGGATATGTGAAGATGAGGAGAAATGCTGGAAACCAGTGTGGTATCGCAACCTACGGTAGCATCCCCGAGTGCTAATTGGATAATTGATTGGATGATTGGAAAATTCACTGCAAACAGCAAAGACAGTGCGTAGAACAATTCATGTTTTACTGGGATTTTCTAGTTTGAGGTTGTTCGTTTTGTAGATTTTGTTACGGATTGTTTCATACAATTATATATTCTACAACTCCGACTACTTACTTTCGGTCTTGAATTGGAAATTTTGATGAAGAGCCGAAACACATAGGGGGTAATTTCCAAGTTTGCTGGTCAACTTAGTAAATTAGCTCAACTGTAATTACTAATTAGCTCAACTCTAATTAGTGTGGTCGTAGTCTATGTAAAACACCGTCTAGTTACGGGAACAATTTATGATTGCAGTTTGATGCGTAATTTCTTCAAAATTCCCCACTTCTTACGAAACTAGATACCAATATGTGAATATTACCTTGTGCATAGCTCGGATGGTTGGCAGACTATCGTCAATGTGGTGCATTCTTCTCAGATGTGTCTTCAGATGGTTGCTCTGAATAAACCTCCTACCACACAGCGAGCACTGGTATCGTTTGTCACCTGGTGATGGAATCATAGAGTGACACCTGATTAGGCGATCATATGACACGTGGTAGAACAAGGGTGTTGATATCAGATGTGGCGTTGTCAAGGATTTGGGTGGGGAATCTTACAGATTCAATCACATGGCAGCTCCAACTGCTCAAGTGTAAGCATAAGAGACAGCCACGTACGTCACAAGTGGTCACGTACGTCACAAGTAAAGTCACGTACCAGTATGAATCCGTTGGTGAATTCGTAGAGTCGAGCTCTGTGAGAATGCTTTCTGACAAACGTCACACTGGAACGGTCTTTCTCCAGTATGGACACGCTCATGGGCCTGGGAAACAGAGTTGTGATTGGTTGAAACGGTGGTTGTCATGGCGATCAGTGATTGGAATGGTGAATCGTGATTGGCTGTTGGTGAATAGTTGATGGTTAAGACATTATCTGGAGCGGCTGTTGAGACAGCAAATTGAATCCATAACAATTGTCCGAATAGGACTAAGCATTGATATTTCACCAACACTTCTACACAGTATGTATACTACTCTTGATAAGCAACTGCCCCCCCCCCTCTACACTCACGTGTAAGTTCCCCGACCCACTGAAAGCTCTGTCACAGTATCGGCACCGATACGGGCGCTCGTCAGTGTGCAGACGCTCGTGGGTCCGCAAGTTACTGCTGTTACGGAATGCACGTGCACAGTACGTGCACTTGTACGGGCGTTCACCTGGAAAAAGGTGAGATGAAATTGAAATACATCTAGAATCTATATATTGACTGTTACCTACTATCATTGGGAAAGAATCTGACAAAATTCATGGGTTTGACGATGATGCACAGCCTTAAATTTCTGACAATAATAAACTTGTGTGAACACAAATATACACAAGTAAGTACGCAAATCTCGAATTGTACCTGTGTGTGAGCGCTCGTGTATGGTAAGATGGTTCCCAAATCGGAATGCTTTACCACAGAACCGGCATTCAAACGGTTTCTCTCCAGTGTGAATCCTGGTGTGCGCCTGAAGCAAGGAAAAATGAGAGATTCCAATAAAATTGTGAAAATATTTGAGGAATTACGCAGTTGGAATACATTCCCAGTCAATGAAATGAAACTTAGGTTTTGAATCGCTAAGATACATTTGCCGTATTTGGAATAATGTGCGCGGCGCGCAATGCTGAAAGCGCTGACTACAACTGTGCTTTCTATTGCTGACAGTGATGTATTTTACGGTAGAGTACAAATTGCAAGCATTTCATAACGCGTAGCGCGGGAATTTGCGCGCGCGCACTAAAATCAACAAAAAGTCAATGCCACGGACGCCAGAAGTCAGGAAAAAAGCCAATAATTTTTGCCGAAATTTTCCACGGAAGACCTCCATCTCATGGGTCAATGGTTATGTGAACCAATTAAACTAATCACTTACGTGAAAAGATCCACAATTTTCCCACCACTTTTCGAAAACTGCCGGTCACTCGTTTGAAGTATGCTTTTCATTGCGGATAAGGCGCGAAAAGCGTGTCATCGTTAATACCGCTTACACTCAAATATTACCATAAATACTTCAAATTCTCGCCGAAAACCACCCTGCATTCACCTTCATATTGTTGGACCGGCCGAACTCTTTGCCACAGTGCTTGCATTTGTACGGCTTGATCCCGTTATGGGTCCGAATATGGGAACAGAGGTTTGATGAATGGGAAAATGCCATGTCACATTCAGTGCATCGATACGGCTTTTCTCCTGGGATTGACATGATTGTTCAAAAGAATCATGGTTACTTTCTATCAGTTATCGAAGATGAAGGATTCTAAGATTAAATCAAAAGTGAAATTCATCCTTCACTGTAAAATGTGAGAATTAAGAAATTCATGGGAATTATTTGAGGAAATGGAATGTGAATTGTGGGATTCCCTTACCTGTATGGGTCCTAAGATGTATTTGGAGATGGTACTTGTTGGGGAACGCTCTAGGACAGAATTCACACTGCCACGGTCGTGGGACCTGATCCAGCTCTTCAGGAGTTTTCTGTGGGAGTTGAAAATGGCATGATGGACCCACTGAATTTGAAACCAAGTTGGAAATGAAAATTTCTCTGATTTCAAAGGATATTTTGGAGACAAAGGGTCAAGAAGATGAAATGATTAAAGATAGGACGGGTCCCACAACTTCAAAAGAGTAAGTATGGCAACGTGAAACCAAGTGAATGACACCGGGAATCCCTCCCCTCCCCTCTCATCCCTGCCCTCCCTCACACTCACTCTGACATATTTTCCCCGTCTCCTTGGCATTCTGGGGTCCTGGTCATCGTCTCCACTGTAATCGTCGTCTTCCCCGTCACCTCCTGAATGAACAATGTAATAATGTAGAGTTTTTGCCCTAGATCTCGCTTCCCCGAGGGGCTACAATAGCGGATAGCATAGCCTAAATGTCATGCGACTTCAAACCGCAAATCTGAGAAGAAATTGGGATTCCCATTGATTTTGAGTTTTCTGGACCTATGGTCACTCCGGTTAAATCTCGATTAGATAGCTAGGGTAGCTAACAAGTGCCTAACCCTTCCTTCACACCCAGACAGACTAAACCCTCATAGAATCATGAATTTTCAGCAGGAAACCACGGCTTCAGATCCTGTACCTTTATCATCGAGCATGTTCATGGCATCCTCAGTGATGAGCCTGCCCTGGAGTCTCTCCAGGTCATCAGCATGCTCATCATCCTGGTAGTCCTGATAGTTCTCAACATCCTCCCTGGATTGAGTAGGAGTTGGATCAAGTGAGAATGGATTGAGTATTCGAGTTTGGATAAGAGAGAGAATGAGATCATGGTCAAGTATTGACTATCGTTGAATCGGGTAAATAAGCTTGGATCAAAGAGGGAATGAGATCATGATCAAGTATTGACTATCGTTGAATCGGGTAAATAAGCCATTGGGAGAAAGTCAGGAAGTTATGAGATCATGATCAAGTACTGATAAAAAGGGAGAAACTCAGAAAATTATGTGATTGAGCCGGATTTGTGAGAGGAAGAGAGTTTGATTGAAGTAGTGGAGTAGGAATCAAGAGATTGAACATTCAGAACTGGTAGTAGTATAGGGGAGCATAGAGAGTACCATAGAGGGGAGAGTGGCCAGGACATTGGGATCGCACTATTTTGATACGGTTATTTCTTAGAAGAGTGAGTGTTTATGAAGTATTGAGATCAGGATGGATTGATAAGAGGAGCTTGGGGAAGCAATTGGGGTAAAAGAGGGGATTTATAAACAGGGCAGTACAATTTTCAGCTAAATATCCGCTGGTTAAGAAATCTCCTACTGACTGTTGAGATGATGATTGGTAAGTCTGTCTCCTCCTGACCATTGTCTCGGACATCTCCCCTGAGCCAGAGTATTCCTCTGTCATCATCATCTGCTCCGAGCTGATAACTCGACCGTCATACTGCTCAACTTGCTGAGGGGAAGGGGNTCCCTCCGGGACACCTTGCGGTGGGCCGGGGGCAGGGTGGTGGCCGGCAGGAGATCGGGCGCGGCGGGGAGGAGATCGGGTGATGAGGGGAGGAGAGGGGTGAGGAGGGGAGGAGATAGGGTGAGGAGGGGAGGAGAGGGGTGAGGAGGGGAGGAGATAGGGTGAGAAGGGGAGGATTTCCGATTTCACAAAGAGACCAAGTAAGTTCTAAGCGAGTGAGCCGTGAGAAAGCAGGGCGGGATAAGAGTTAAAATGAAATAGGATAAGAAGGTTCCTATGGTTGGCCATCCAAATCGGGAACAAACAAGTTACTCTCAGGTCACTCTCACCAAGTCAGTGTGACTTGTGAGAGAGGAGAATTTGTACTAGCATTTGTGGTAGGTGGGACCGTATGAATGTGATTCCATGAAAACTCACCGGGTCAGTGGAATGTGGCGGCATGTACTGGTCAGTGGGCATTCTCCTCACTAGTTGCACGTTATTCCGCCTTCTCTGTACGATCTGGTTACCGTTCCGGTCCACAACCACCTCACCACCCTCACCACTCGGGTAGCCAGGACGCGTCATCTTCTGGTGGATGCCTGGGGGGAGAGAGTGGTGAGGGGTGAGGGGTGAGGAGGTGAGGAGGGGAGAGAGAGGAGTGAGAGAGAGGAATGAGCGGTGAGGGGTGACAAGTTGAGGGGTCAGGGGAGAGAGAGAGGAGTCAGGGGAGAGAGAGGGATGAGCGGTGAGGGGTGACAAGGTGAGGGGAGAGAGAGAGAGGGGTGAGGAGTTAGAGAGAGGAGTGAGCGGTGAGGGGTGACAAGTTGAGGGATGATGGGAGAGAGAGAGGTGGCGGTTACAATGGTGATCGGTGAGGATTGTGGAATATAAGTAAGTTCCGTATACAGATCATTCAGAATCTACCCAATGCAAATCTATCTTTAGAGCTCTATCAGGAATGCAGTAAAAGAGAACTGTGCAACTGTGAAGATTCGAGAAGCACCCCATTACTGAAGTGTCATCAATGATGTGTCATCACTTACTGATGTTTGCATGCCTGTCATCCTCATCTTCTTCTTCCTCCTCGTCCTCATCTGGATACATGATCTCAGTTGCACTGTCATCTGGGCAGAGGGCAGTTGATGGTGTCATTGACAGTCGTGTCAAGGAAAAGGGGCAAAACGATGGTGTGAAGATGGTTCAAGAAAAAAGCGGTATTAGTAGTGTCGAAAATAACGGTTCCCCTGCCCCCTACCTTCGTCATCGTCCTCTGTCTCCAAGTTGTCTCCCTCATTGACTTCATACTCGTGTTCTTCTTCAATGACACCTTCCACCCCATCAACCTTGAGAGAGAGGGGGGATAACATGACAGGATAAATAAAACGCCGTAAGTATCGTGACTTCCTAAACAGATCACAGGCACCAAAATTTAGATTTTATACATTCTTTGCCTTCTATACGAATTACGACTCCCTCAAATACTTTTCAACTCGTAAACTCTAGAATGAAGCCGCTCGGTATTACATAGAGCGCTCAACCTAAGCCTCCCAACGGGCCCAACTAGGCAGCCTCCTCATCTCAGACCCCTCACCCAGACCCCTTATTGAATATTGAGACCCCTCACAATTCATATACCTCGGTTGTCTCCTCAATGATAGTGGCGAGAGGGAGTTGTGGCTCCTGTGACTCTTCTCTCCCTGCTTCCTCAACCTGTAGCTCCTCTGCCTGTGTCACCTCCTCAAGTTCACCATTCGGTCCTCTCTGTGGAAATTAGGGTGATGAGAACGTATAGTTTGATAAGTTGAAGGTCCAGCAAAGAGTGGAGAAAGAAAATCTTTATTAAATGTTCAGTTGGTAGTTGGTATTGGCTCCAATCTGCAAGTAACGTGGCCATCCAGCACTCCAAATTTATCGATAGTATGCCAAAATGATTCAAGTGTTCCCATACCTGAACCAGTATGATCTGAGACTGAGGGTGTCGTGCAGCCAAACTCTGTGGAATGATGATATTCCCTCTCTCAATGTATCTCATTGGTTCTGCTGTCTCCTGTCTCACAGCCTGCCTCATCTCTCCTTCCTCCTAGCAATTGTGATGAGGTAGAGCAAAAATATGAAGCTAAAAGACGGAAAAGATCAAGAGGGAATCATTAATTTTGAAGGTGTCGCTCGGATTGTCATTAGAACTTTATGTACCACTCTCTCCACAGCTTGTATCATTTCCCCACTGGACGTCTGCACAATCATTCCACTGGTTGTCTGTATCATCTGACCTCCGGTCTGCATCTGGTTTTCCATATCTCCTTCTTCTTCCCTCTGTTCTTCTACCAGTCTTCTGCCTTGCTCCAAGTGTGCAACCTCTTCTTCCTCTGGAGAGAACAGAGATGGATTTTAGATTGAGCTAGCCTGTAGTAGAACTCATTTGTTCATTGACTGTGATTATCATTTGAATTTTCACCCTCATCACTTTAGTTTCTTACCAATGACCATGTTATCATCTTGATGCTGTGCATCTTCTTCTGTTTGGCCGTCCATCTGTGGATATTTTGTCACACTCATGGACCTAATTTGTTAAACATAAACAAAGAAAGGGATCCAGAAGGTGCAGATCACAGACACTGTTTCACCAGACACCAACCTCTTCTCTGGGTTGCTCGCTCATTCTGGCTGCCTCTTGTTCTTCATTATATTCTCTTAGTACCTGAAGAATATCCCATCAAATCCCTACTCCTATTTCCACCAACGAATAACTCCACAAACATAGTCCAGAATAGGTAGGTTATCCATGAGTGTTCAGATTGACTATACCTTTCTTATGATGTCTTTTGAACTTTCTTCAGTGTCCACTTCACCTTCATCATCTGCTGTCATTAACTGAGGAGTCTGGTTAGATTGTGGAGTCTGCAGGTGCTGTGCAGTCGGAACAAGTTGAGTTGTTGGAACATTCTGTGGCGCCAGAGGTTGGCCTGGGCTGCTCCTTTGAGGAGGCAGTGATTTCCTTTCTTTTACTGAAAATAAATTGCAGATTACCACATCCACACATCTAACTGATCACTGAAAGACAATGCTGGAAACCAGAATTAACCTCCCCAACCTGATTTAATCATTGCAGCTCTACCCCTAGCTTTGTATGGCTTTGGTTTACTTGGAATATAGAACTTAGAGCCAGGTTTGGCTAAGACAAAGTTGACCTTGGTCAAGTCCAAGACCTGAAAAATTGGAACTGTAATACGAGCTCTCAAACCAATAAAATTGGAAATGGATACAATGCTAAAAGAATGATGACTTGGTCGAACCTCTGTTGTATTGTCTGCATAGACAATCAAGAAGTTTCCTTCATCAGTGATATTCTCTACAGTTCCAAAATACCACCCAGGAGCCTCATCAGAAGCCTCCTCTTCAACCCATTGAACATAGACACACTCACCAACCTCTGTGAAACGACTTTCAGTACTTTAAGATTCAAAGTAGCAAAAATTAACACCAGTTTCAATGGGAAGTAGACTTACTTGGAAACTCATTGTTAGATCTCTCTTCTTTCATATTACTTGGTTGTTGTGCAAGATCTGAATCAGTGACTTCAAATGGGTCAATCTCAAGTGGCATAGAACCTCCTCTCTGAATGTTCTGGTCACCATGATATGCCTCACTCCAGCCCCTGATTAAAATAAAGATTAATCATCATTCTTCTCCTTGCCACCTCGTCAAACTTTTCCTTTCAATTTCCTTTGGGAATTTCAAACCTTTGCCATTGGTCAGGTAGATCTTCATCCATTATCTCTTCTGGTAGCTTGTGATCCATATTTTTTTCTTTTCAAATAATTTCCTGTCTTATCCTCTAAACCTCTAACAGAAACACATGTATTCAGTAACTTGCTTCAGATGATTGAACATTATAGACAATGAGATATAATCATTTGGATCAAACCCACACACTTTTTCACCGCAAATCTACTGACAGTTTCAAGTCTCTTCTTCAGGACCTTCACAAAGAGTGGCCCTTCAAAGAATTGATTGGAAATTTAAATATTTACTAAATACTAAATTTTCCTCATGGTCTGAATCAAATTCAGTGAAATTGATATTCACCACAACAAATCCAAATGAGATACGAAACTAGAAACAAATTCATGTAAGAATTTTGTTGCTTATAAAAATAATGGCTATAATAGGTAATGCCTAGATAGGCATTCAGAGAAGTTGACGATCGCAATGTAACATGTAAGGTTCCAGCGATTATATTCATGGCGAGATTTCGATTATATTCCTTGCAATCGAAATCGGGTGTATAGTTTTTTTCATCAAAGGAATAAAAACACAATAAGTACACATCACAATGTCTGTCCACTGTTTCTTGCGCGCGGCGCGCGCGTAAGAAACAGTGGACAGATTGAGATAACATCCGGCAAGCGCCACGCGTTTGCTTCATCAAATTCAAATACCGAATGGCATGGAGTTGCGCTGCGCGCGCAAGAATTCTTGCCGAAACAGGCTAGGCCTTCGATGAAGGCGCGCGCGCGAGAAACAGGTCAGGTAACATCTGACAACCTAGACTCTGCACTGTTTAAACAGTCAACAGTGTCGCGCTGCGCAAGAATTTAATTCTTGATCTTGCGCGCGCAGAGATGATGATTATAGGTGTTGTCTGGCGATATTAGACCGCGAAGCGGCTTATGCTTGCTGTCTGAGAAAAAGTTTGAATTGCGCCGCGCGCGCAAAACGAAGTTCTCGACAGGGTCCGGGTCTATCATCGATTGACAAATCACTATCATATCAGATGAATTCTGACACTGACAGTGACAATGATCATGATGTTGTAGGATTTTACCCTACCGTCGGTGCGCGCGATTTTCAATCCGGCATGCCGGCATGCCATTGCCAGGGATAAAATCCCGCCAGCATGAGCAAGGGTAGGGTGAAATCCTACAAGTACAACAATGATGCAGTTGCAAGAACGTGAAGCTGAAGGAGTGAAGGGCACTAGGGCGCGAGAAACAGCGGTCACATAAAATCTGACAATGAATTCACTAAATTATTCACTTTCAGTGGACTTTGTATTTGATTTGCATCTAAATTTTATTTACAAATACACGGGGTTAACATGGGAATGAGATGATGATATCAATATGTCATAGAATTCCAAAACAACTATTGAAATACAGCTGCAAAAATTGAGCCTAAGAATGACTTCTTTACCGTCACCTTCAGATCAAGATAGCGAGAGCTCTAGTTCAGAGCATACATTTTGATTTACAATTCCAGTTACTATAAGCATTAATAATACAATTACAAAGGCACTGGCAAAGCTTTATTAGCCAAGTTCTCAAATTCTCAAGACTCTCTCTTTGATCTGTTAAACGTTAAGTTAAGTGAACTCGAAGCGTACTCAGCACTGCAAAAATCGAGTACAGACACAGTCTCTAAAACTAAAAGTCTTATGCGTCCCTAGTAACATGCATCTTCTTAAGGAACGCTATACTGGACCCCTTGTTCCGTCCACCAATATCCAATTCCCGTGTCGTGGACACTGTGTCGGGGACACTGGTAGACCTCAGACTGAGACAAGACTTCACAAAGTCCCGCAGAGTTTTCCCGCGTGTGATGAGAATGCACGGGTTGAGAAGGGAGTTGAGGAAGGGGAGGAGGTTGCTCACGACATACAGAGTATACCAGATGAGGAGATTCCGCCTGAAATGAGAGTCAGGGATAGATTCGAGTTAGAAATGATTTGTCATTGAAGTGGGTGAGAGATGATTGATTTCCTTGAGTGACTTTTTTGGGTGACAACTTTGGTATCGAGTTAGATCATAAATCTCTGACGAACTTGCACCCACACTAGTGTCACACTGTTTCACATGAAGTCCACTAGGTGTGGTTTTAAGGGGCGTTGCATGATGCAATCTCATTGAGGCGGATTAAAATAATCCTCCTAATTGAGGGGAAACCAGGGTGCTCCATTATATTTTTAACCTTAAGAGGGCATTTGAATCGACTAAAGTGCAAGAGGGGGTTTGCAAGGTTAAGGAGTTAACATGTTCCAATTTCGAAATATCCTGCAAACGTACACACACGCATATTGCACTGTGCAAAGCTCGTCGAAGTTTAATAATTAATGTTATTGCGAATGCAATCAGTTGCATGCAGGCGCATCTGCAACAACATATGGTATTTCTGTAAAAATATTCATCGAATATCTACTCACATCGGTCTAACAATCTCGAAGACGAAGAGAGTGAAGGAATGAGCAGTGTTGCAAACGACGAATATCAGCGTCAACTGCAGAATCGTCCTCGTGATCTTCGTATTTCTATCGGACGATTTTTTGCCGACCGCGGCAGAGTTTTTGAGGGCAACCACCTGAATCCCAGAGCTGATGACAGTTATGATGGACGGGAGAAAGTATGGAATCCCCGTACACATGACGAATATGAGCGACTGAAAATTCATCATAATCCCGGGAATTGTCCGAGCGAGAATCTCGCTTCCGGCGTTCGGCGCCACAAGCAGCAAGTACGTCACGTGGTACAGTCGGAGATTAGATCCGAGTAGGTCGAAGAGGGAGTAAATCTCGAATCCGATGATCGCCATCCAGACGAAGGGATAGAGAGCAACAGCAGCGTGGACTCCGGTACGATTTATCTGTTTGAGGGGCCAGATAATATTTATAGACCGGATTACAACAAGCGTTGTGCTGTAAAATGCGGATGTGTGCGAGGTGAGAGAAGCGAGGAAGAAGACGACGGGGACAAGGCGGATGGAGGGGGTGTTGTTGTCTGGAGTGGTCGTAACGAGAGTGAAGAGGACAACAGATTGGAGGAATGCGGCGACCCCAGATATGAGGTCGACAAGAGACAACATCATGTACATGTTGTGAAGGATGTTGTCCAACTTTGTTACGTAGAACCTGAGAGGAGGAGAAGGGGAGTGAGGGTGAGTAGAGAGGGGGGACGTGGGTTAGAATGTGGGAATGGGGGAGTGAGGGTGAGTAGAGAGGGAGGGGATGGGGGTTAGGATGTGGGAATGGGGGAGTGAGTAGAGAGGGAGGGGATGGGGTTTAGGATGTGGGAAGGGGAGGGTGAGGGTGTTAGAGCCGCGGTATCTGAATTTATGTCATTCTGGATAACAAGATATTTCCATTTCGTTTGCTCATGCCGAAGAATTCCCCAAAATCACGTTTGAGCTTGCTAACCAGCAGCTCTGATTATTCAGTTACCCCAGCGTTTACCCTACAGGCTACAACCCAGCCGTTCAACAACTTAAACCATATTCTTACATATATTCATGCAGAGACTCAGACATTCATACACAAATCCCCCCACACACAAACACTCGAAAAGGGGGCACTTTGGAGGCAAAAAAGGGGCATTTTGGGGGCAAAAAGGGGGTGTCGGCGGAGTAGTCAATAGCCCACGTCACACACACATTACACACATAAACACAAAAAAAGGACAAATGTCCTATGCATACTCTGCTAATTAGACGATGTATCCTCCGTCATAAAACAACCGTGGGAAACCCTGGTTCATAACCCGGGGCGAGGGAGAGAGAGGGGGGAAACCCGCGACATGTGCAATGTCCATATATCATACATAACCACGTGTAGCGGAGTTTAAACTCCTCAGTACACGTGATCAATAAATGGAAACGGATAACCATTACCAACGACGACCTAATCTACCCAATGATTCTGACGTGTGTGATTTAGTGACCATCGGTTTCGGGGGATTCCGTTTATTAACCTTTTGACTAAAATTTGCTTCTGACATATTTCAAGCTACTGACAAGTTTCAAGCTTCGGACAAAAATCTGCTTCTGAAAAAATTTTGAATCCAGAGGAAAGAGAAACGAAAAGAAAATTAAAAAAGAAGAAACAAGAACTGTGCAGTACCTGAAGACCAGTAAATTGAAGAGGATGGTTGCAATGCTCATGGGAAGGAGGCAGCTTGCAAGGAACGGTGTGAACCAGTAGGAAGTGAATGCCGGAAACGCCGGATAACTGGTCGTAGTATGCACGGGCGTGCTCGTACTTTCCGGCGTGAAGTTGTTTGTCTTATCGACATGCGAGGTTAGCTCGTCCTGCGAAGGCAGAGGACCTTCCTTGGAGTTGAGTTGGTCAGGGATGGTACTTTGGTCTTTGGAGGAGAGTTGACCTGGTTCCATTTCGTCTTTAGAGGTGAGTTGTGTTGTTTGGTCTTGAGATGAGGTGAGTTCGTTGCCGTCTAACGGCCGTTGTTCGTTCGGAGTTTTATCTGAAATGATTGAAATGTTGTTTCTGGGGCTTGTTAGCTTAGAATTCGAACAAAAAAACGACCAACACAATATTTCCCCCAAAGTATCTGAATCCAATACTGAATGAGTATAATATCGGGCAATTCCGGCGAGCCTGTACCTGTTGATGTTGTACATCCCACGAGAATCAAAGCGAGGAGGAGTGATCGGCTCCTGCTGTTCATATTGTCTATCCTGAACAGTGGATAGTTCTGTAGATTTCACACAATGATGAAGAATTTGAAGAACTGATATTTGTATCAAAGTCCAGGGGTCCTTTCCGAGACAAAAAATAATGCAATAAGGACGCCCGTCCCCAAGGGTATATCGATATTTTGCACACCATAACTGAAACCCTCACCTTACAATGAATTCAACAAAAGAATATTAATGAGATCGAGCTCTCGCCGATCGGAATATCAAATTAGGACAATTGGGAACCATTCTCATTATCAAACGCCACAAGAATAATTATATATCTCACGGTTCATTAAGACAGCACGTCAATTCATGTTGTCTAGCGATATTCATATGATAGGCACCACGCATTTATCATTATGATTATAATGGAACGTCAAATAAGGATTGATGTATGTCTTCATCAGGGGGATCTATCCATCTATCCCCCGGTAATGCATGTTATAGCATGGCCGCGCTTAGCAATGAAATAGGAAGAAGTCTAGAAGTTGAGAAAACCACCGTGATGCACTTGACGACCATTTAAATGTGCAGTGTGCACTATACTGAAAAGAGCGGGAAAAGGTTTTTTAACCTAGAGTTTTCCAACTCTGGTCAAAACTGCGACGAAAAAACAGCTTTCCATTCCCGCAGTACCGCATGAAGTTGAACTGCTACGAAGAAATTGCACGATTGAACTATAGAAGCTACATCCATGAGGAAGTTGTCAATTGGTTAATTGGTTAAATTGTTAATTAATCTTGCAGGTGCGCAGTAGAGACTGAAGTGCAACTATTCGAATAGCTTATAGTTTAAGGGTTGATGGGACGGAGGTTTTATTGAAAAATCCCGGAAAATCGCAGGTGTTATGTAGTTTGAGGTTCAGCGTTCGGCGGAAGCAATGGTCATGGAAAGGGATCGGAAACCGAATTGTGCGACCTTGGAAATGGTACCGTATCTTAATCTAAACTGCTCAAAACTATCAAGTAATGAACAGCTGAATCAAAACGCGCACCCAAAAGTATGTTCGAAACCGATGCTGATTTTTCTTACGATCGTCATAAACACTCAAAAACATGATACCCCAAACTTTGACACCCTGTTTAATGAGAGAGATAATGATGTTCGGAATAGTTATATCCCTCTCAGTTGACACTAAAGTGACGTTATAAGTGATGGTTATGACAGATTAAACAATTCCCGAGAAACCAGATATCAGACTTAATCGAGCAGGTAGAACTAACTCCTGCATGACTTGATGCATGACTTGATGCATGGGGGGTAGGAACTCTCAACTCACATTGAAACTTCGTTCCAGACTTTCATTCCATAAGTGTGTGCGTCTAAAGGGAGGGAAAATAAGGTGATACGTGAGTGTATGAAATAAGAAAATAAAGTGATATGCCCAGTGATCACTTTAGGTGATATGAGAAAAGATCCCCCACACACACACCCACCTACATCTAAACGCCGAATACTCATGAGGTTATTAACAACCGTAACCGATCCAATAAAGGCATTATAAATGTGTCACAATAGCTGCGAATGTGGAGCGAGAATGCAGCTATGTTTAATAAGTTATTGCAATTACACTGACCAACTTTCGGGAAGTTTGGCATTAGAAACATCTATATTTTTCCAAAAATCTGCAGTCTTAATTGTGGTGGAAGAAATTTAGTTGATAGTTCGACTGTAACTTTACTTCGAAAAGTTTACTTCGAAAATGTGAAGTCATTTTGTGCCAAGCCAAGGTTATGCGAATAAAACGGTCATGAAGCGAATGATTTTATTTAAATGTCGCCGTCTGTTTAGCACCGCAAACTTAAAACATAATTATACTTTGAATATTATTCACCATTCCGAACAACGTGAATGGTGAATAATGGTAAATTGGTAAATAGGGTGACAACAGGATTTCAAATATGCTGTGGCAAATTTTCTGTTATTCCCAAAGTTTTTGCTAGACATGCTGATCTTCTTCCGAAAAATTGTAAGTACCTGGGTAAAACAAAGAACACAAATCACTCTCAGACATTCAGGCAACAATCAAGATTCAATATGCAACCATTTACAACTAACCAACACAGGACATTGAAATCGCAATCCCAAAACATAGGGGACTGGGATTTTGATCGACGCTTATTATACCAGTGACCGAGCTCAAATTATGAAGAATCTCGTATTACTGAGCAGGCGAGTCCATAATATGGGGTTTATGAAACATCGGCTAAATTATCATGGACTCGTACCATCTGGCCACTTCTGCAGAATCATCATCAACTCCCGAGATTATGAATCATATCATCGTTATATCACAGAGAGCAATCTCCACGTCGTGTAAAATATACCTTTTAAAATCGCCCATTTCGCGACTTTTGAGAAGAGTCGTAGGTGTTCACAGGAGAATATTACGAGCACAACTTCTTCCTTGAAAAGATATAACAGCTTCAGGAAGATTGGAACTCTCGCTAATGCATTGGTAGTGCTCTAAAGAAGGTCAAAGGAACGAGAATGAGTGTTCAGCATCTCTGAGAGTAAGAGGAAGGCCAAATATAAGCCAAATAAGCCCTCCTCTACTCTCACAAAACTGGATTTAAGTTCATTAGAAAAGAGAAATGTTGCGGGTTACCCTACTACATGGAATTGGATGTCTGAGAAATGGGGGGGGGACTGCAATTGAAACCCTCTATCTCCAGAAGGAAAAGCCACACAGCTCCCCTTCTCCACTCACAGAATTCCCTCAAAATAATCCATAGAGAGGAGAAAGGGGTGCTGCTGCCATGTCTCGCGTTGCAAAAGACAATATCATTATAAAAGTTAAAAACACCGCCTATAGCTGGTCATGGCGGTCATGGTGCCTCGGTTGACAGCGTCGCGCATACCACAAATTGTTAATCAAATATTGTGAGTAGGAAGTTGTACCAATATATATATATGGTAGAGTACTCATGCTGCTTCTAAAAACCACACTCAATCAGACGCGGAGAGACAGGCATACAAACAGACAGAGACACAAACACACGAAAACACTAACGCACAATTAGTAGTTCTACAAGAAAGACACACGCACACAATTACGAATGCATGTACCTATCGAATGATATTGAGACGCTCATTGCACAAACACACCTGAAACAGTTTAATAATTGATCACAAACCACTCCTATTAATGACACAGCGCATACACACACATACACACATACGTCATGCACACATGTGAGTAGTTACCCGACACACATACACACACACATACACACACATGATGTGTATGTGATTAATAAACACCACAAGCTAACATTAACCAATGGGTATTTACCTTCATGGCAGTTTTCGAAGCACGTCTAAGGCTTCCGATAAGCGAATCAAACACTAAGGTCAACGAATCAAGATTCGATATTTCGAGAAATTCAGTCCGTACCTAGTCCTAAAACGAGCGACAAAGGATACATAGTCGAGGGGGTCAAAAATTCATTTTTGATGGGGCGATCAGAATTCTCTAACTACGGCACAACAGACAATACCACAGACATGATACCACTGTTTCCTTTCATCACACTGGTGACGTTAGTACAGATTCCGAATATCCATCGGAAGTAAATTGGAAGTAGATTGGTTATTTTCTACGAAACAATAGGATGAACAAATATCCACACTATCCATGATTTATGGTAGTATTTTTTGCCGAGAACCATAGGAATGCACACGGAGGAATTTGTGGCTCCACAACATTATCAGTACTGCGGTACTATGACAGGAATTCCAGGGTGAATGACATAACTTTGACAGAAATAGTACGTTTTTTATTTAGTGTAATATGTATCATTGAGGGGAGGGAGCACGCCTAGATTTTAGTACAGGTAGCATGGTATTAATATGGTACGGAAAAGAACAGTACCGACGCTTCAATTACCTACACGTTTATAATAGCTTACAGAAATGTTAACAATCCATAGATGGTTTGTGACGTTATCCTCAACAACTGAGTGAGTGTGCACCTTCAAAGTATAAAGCATAAATTGCTACTGACGTAATTTTTTCAAGAAACAATTAAAACTGTTGACCACCACCGAGGTTCATGTTTAATTGTCTGGAATTAGAAAACGAAGGGTGACGTTAAAAGACCGATTGTTTCAGATGGTCGTCACTGGCAACAGAATGAAGAAAGACGTAGAAAGAAGACGCCATTAAAAATTAAAGACAGTAGGACACATATTTGAAAAGCTAATTAACGATTTTGAAACACAAGCAAATAATACGTTCGCGAAACAATTATATGGATACTCGCGCTAAGCGCTTTTATACCCGGAATCCAAGCACCTCTAACATTACCGCACACATATCATGGAACCAAAAAAAGAGCGTTTTTTGCAGAAAATATAAATCGAAATTATAATTCCTTTACAGGAATCATGAAGTATAATATGATCTCATTGCAGTGGAAGGCTCATTATATTTGTAGTCATATAAATGTCATAGCATATGACATAATAGAATTCAATTTACAGAATCAAGCGATTATTCAAATAATTCGGCAAGACCACTGAAAATTTGAGGGATAACTGTTTTACAAAAATGAAACTTGACGTAATGCAGAGGATATGATATAGTCGACACGATATTTGGTTGACAGATTTTCGTTGCGCACATGAAGGTAGGAATTATGATGGATGCATGAATTTAAGTCTTGAACATGAAGAATTTGATTGAAATATTATCATTATTAAAATTGATTATTGAATGGAATATTCGATACCTAGATCAAATCTACAGTGACTGAATTTGCATAACATTTACGAAACAGCTCCTAGTCTTCAGTAGAAGTAACTGTAAGAAATGGAACATTTGTGCTCAAATTATCAAATCATGATCGCGACAACCGCGCTGTAAAAACCACTTAAATTATGTTTAAAACGTCATAATTGAATTTCAACAAAACCACTTTATAGCAGCTATATAGGATTCATTAAGTGCTTTATGAAGTGTCCAATCAAAAATGGCCAAACATTCAGGGGGTTGGAAGCATAACTTCTCAAAAAGCAATTAATAATTAGTTTAGTTCTTCTTCAGGTATTAAATATATCGTTTAAAAGGTTCAAGAATGCAAAGATTAAATTTTGACACCTACACTACATTGTTGTTCAGTTCGAAATCAGGTTAGTAGAAGCAACCAATCCCCGAATTCGAAGTGAAAATGTGTTTGAAGGGGGAGGAAGTTTTTACCCAGCGAATCTGTCAATATAATCATAGTGTAGGGTAAATACGAGGAGCAAACAGAAAGTGAAGGATTGCTGGGAAAACAGTTGACCACCATCCATTGAAGGGAGTGAAATACGACTTTATTTAGTTATTTGATGTACGTAAAAACGTTATGATTACGTTTTCGCGATTGTAGATTAAATGTGGTGAATAGGGAACAAAAACGTACCAATTGTGAGTGGTTACCTCATTTTGTTAGCAAGGTTACTGCCAGCATACAGCAGACATATCGAGACA
>CAMPET010000001.1:319964-400394 GCA_946803715.1 Beroe ovata | reverse complement strand
TGTGTGTGTGAGTGTTTATGTATGTGTGTGTGACCAGCACCAGTTATATGACAAGTGACAAGTTCAAATGGGCATAACGCATCTCCCAACACCAGTAGACTTGGCTTGAACGTGGTTAAGGGGTTACGTAGGAGGGGTTTGCGCGTTCATTATCGTTTATGAGAGTTCATTCAGGTTATGGAGATGGCATGCGTTAAACCATAGTTCACTGAGTGGTGTCAAGTGGTGTCAATAAAAGTGGTGTCAGGCTTCAATGCTATTACTAGTGGAGTCAACTGTCACAACTACTAGAAATCTCAAATCAAATACTGATGACAAGCAACAGTAAAATATTGATGATGATACGTTATAAACAACAAGATTGATGAGTAGTGAGTACTTATCTATAGACATCACAGGGGCAGGGCATGTTATGTTATTAAAACTGATACGTTGGGGGCTGTTTAGTATTGTTGGCACGTGCAAATGCGCGCGCGCTCACGCAATTAATCACTATTCATTAGACTTTAGAATTAGAGTATGACGTTTCTTGGACAACAAAAGACTTCGTGAACTAGAAGTATAAACTATGAGATAAGCTCCTTACAGTGCATCAATGCATCATATGATCCGATAAGGTTAATGAGATAGCAAACCTATCCTATTATCAGGAACTGCATTATTGGAACTGCCACTACTATCTAAATAATAATGAGATTCTACCAAAGGTTAACCGAAGCGCAAGAACCAATTTAAATTACAGCCGAAGTCACGTCAGCCACGACCTTTGGAACCAGAATTTCCTTCGGAAGCTGAAATATAACGCCAGGCCCTCCACAGAAATATACGACAATCCCCAACTAGGTAGTCCGCAGGATATGAACATCACCATGTCGCATGCGCTTGTATGATTAACATTTACAGGGGCAGATATGTTACCGTATCTGTTTATAGGGATTGTATGTATGCTATCAGACGTTCTAAGATAATAGTAACGTGATTGAAAGAAACGGTCAAGAACTAAAACCCTCGCTATTTGCGTTGATCATCGCGTGGAACCAACTCAATCGTAGCATAGCAAGTTAATTCATCATGAAAAAGGATAAAATATGGCGTGCAATTCGACAACCACCAAAGTTACGCGCGGCTCGGAAATTGCTCTGAATGGCAACAATAGTCACGAAGGTTTCTTGCCGGGCTAATAAATGTAGCAACTTTGGCCACCTAGCTTAATGAAAGTGAATTTTCAGGGGGGTCAGAGTACACTATTTCATGAAAGATAATATGTGGGCAAAAGTTAGAGTTAGCTGACTTTAGCAAAACCTTGTTCATTCAGTCATTCACCGGGAAAGTTAAGAGCTCGAAATTTATCGATCGATTCCGGTGATGGGGCATGAATCCGGACAAATGAAATCAGTGGAGAAGAAAAATAATGGCCGGAGGGAGAGATTGGCAGGTCAGAGGAATTGGGGCGTGCGCCGGGGTGAATGACAACAATCTCCCCCCACCACGAACTGTAACTGTAGCTATATCCCAGAACCAATTATAGCACGTGCTCTTGTCACGTGATTAATATATATCTCGGCAGTTTTCGGGTCAGTACCAAGCTAGATCAACTTTTAACATCGCGGGACAAAATATATCAATTATCCATTGAAAATCTCCGTTTAAACATTTTTTAGTTTCCGGCAGTTTTTAGTGGAATCGTGGGTGGGGGGAGGAAGTGGTCCCTTGCAGTTCTGAAACTCAAGATATCTAGCAAGTTGAAGTACACTTACTTTCTCTCTCTCTCTCTCTCTCTCTCTCCCAAATTGTGGCACTTGGAAAAGTTCTGCTTGACAGGATCTTGTCAAGCAGAAACGAAATGCGAGTTCGGTGGATGCGTGTTACAGTTATAAACTGGGAGGATATCTCTGCAGTTTGCTGCTAAATAATACGTATTGAACTCAAATCTCAATACGACAAGAGATAGAACCCATTTTCACCTAAAAATAATACTTAATTATGGGGGTAGAGTACTATAAATGGGGCCGGGGGTATATAAAAGGGGAGTGGGGCGATCCGCACACGAAGCTAGATGTCAATCTGGTAGGGGGAGCGTCACGGAAAGAAACCAGTTATATAATTCATAATATGACACTTCAACTTAGATATAATTAAGCCGTCGAAACCAATGTTATTTTGTAAAAGCAAGAGCATTAATCCCGATGATGTTAGCCCAGATGGAATCAATTATTATGTAGATTCACTCCATTAACACTCATGCCACTATAGAAGAAAGCAGCAAATTCCGGTCGATACATACATTTGCTGAATAAATCGGTATCAATTTTAGTTAGTAGGTGGCAAAAAGGAGGACAAGCTACCGGGGTGGGGTACTTGACTTCATTAAGTGATCATTAGGGTTAAGTGATCTAGATTTCCTTCGATTCCGGAACCTTCAACTTAGAATACAGAAAATTCATAATGGGTGTCACACTAAATTAGTGTGACACCCATTATGAATTTTCTGTATTCTAAGTTGAAGCACAAATTAGTGACTAATTTGTGCTCACAAATTATTGCGGGTGAGATGAAATTACTTGACGCAAAAAGTGTTTTTTGAACATCATTATGACTATAATTATGGACCCTTTTTCAAGAACAAAAATGATCTGAAATACTCAAGGAAGAATGGCAAAATTGAGGGGCAGCTCGGAAGCGGAAACAGGACTTCAGCAACCAGTAATATGAAGACCGAGCAGTATAAGGTAAAGTGCACATGTGACATGAGCAAACCTTGACCAAGAGCAATGGAATAGCCCCCGTATCCGAGTCTATAATGGAAATTCTGACATCCTCCTATAATTCCAGTGTTTTATATAGGGTCCGAAAATGACAGCGATCTTATAATAACCTGCTTATAATATAAATTATAAATGGAAATCTAAATATAAACGATGTGAAATTCAGCGGCGAAAATAGACGCCAGCGACGCCATAATTGCAATGATAATTGCATTGAGTTATGATCATGAAATCCATAACATGTGAGAGATATTATTATGATTGGGAATATCCAGGTGGCACATGTCAAATCTGAGCCCATGTCAAGTTGCCATGGGAACTACTTGAACACTAACATCTGGACCGTGAAACATGTCAAACTGATATCGCTAGTGGAAAATCCTGGGGGAATATATATGAATCGAGCCATATATATTGGTCATCCTGATTAGCGAGAGGAAGTGCATTAAATACCGGGAAAAATGTGGATCTCAAAAGTTCGATCGGCGCTCAGCTACGCGTACGTCACAGAAGTCAAAACACACACGCTGGCAATTATATAATACAAGGCAATTATTGCATTGCTGCGTCAAAAACCGGAGACTTCATTGTTTGAAGTGGCATAATATTGCGGAGGGGGGGGGAGAGTTTGGCAGTGTGTGACATAATTTAATTAACGTATAATTCAATTAAAAGATTAAACAAATCACTCTGCTTTCGTCGGCTGTTTTATGCCTATAGTGCCCATTTTGAATTACATGTCGCGCATGATGCGTCAAAATTTCAATATTTGAAAACAAACATACGTCAAATTATTCACTAATACACTTTATTGAACATTGATTAACCGTTTTCCGTGGTTACCCGTTGTTTAAGCAGTCAATCTTGTGATGCTTGTTCCATTTTGCATTGATTCAAATTAGGAGTTAAGCAGTATAATAGCGAGTAGTGAAATCAAGAATCTGAAGTTCAATAGGGAACAAATCCAGAGTGATCGTGAAACAAAGATCGCGGTTATATATATGGCAAGATGTGGTACCTGGTATCGATTAAAACATGCCATAAAAAGGAGAAAGTCTTGGCATTCCCAGCATGGGTAAAAGTATTGCCAGTATGAATATTGCAATTACATTTACATGTGCATCCATTTAAACGGAATGTTTAACGCATGTCTGGTATGTAGCCATGTTGGCGAACACCATTCCCCCTTCATCTTCAAGAAGATTTTCCTGGGGTAACCAAGAGCAGGGTAGTACCAATTAGTACCAATTAGTGCCAATTAGTAACAATTTAGTACCAATTAGTACCATTTATTATTCTGACCAAGCCTCCCCTCCGTCGTGTCCAGTGGGTGATATGTTTTCTGTCAAGACATACAAAGGGATGCATGCAAAGTTCGGCAGTCTGGAGGAAGTTAGACCCTAAAAATAAAAACTAAAAGCGGACGTACGCGCCCGAAACTGGTTCAGATAAAATCTGAAAATCCTAAGGTAGATAGAAAACGCTTTGTAAGGGGGGCTGATTGATATAAAACGGATGATATCAGGACACATTATAATAGATGCATTCATGATTCGTTATGTGACAAGCTCTTAAGTCACGTGACGTAGTGTCTGCCATGTGTCAAGAGCCTCCGATAGATAACTAGTGACAAATTATAGTGACGGGCCTATCAGAGGATACATTGTGCATTGTGTCAGCTATCACTGTGTCAGCTATCACTGAATAACACTATGAGTATGACCCATACTCATGGTGTCATTCAGTGATAGCTATAGAGTCTCGCAAATCTGATGATGTTTCAAAAGCGACGTTCAGATTATCTGTTCGGACTCGGAGTGAAATTCCAAAAAATACAGAATTCAGTTCACCTTCTAGTGATCTTCAACATTCAAATATATGCAAAACTTCAATACTCTACAGCTCTACTTATAAAAAATGAATATTTTGAAATTTAATATTTAATTTTGAAATTTGCAACAGACACAAAACCAATGCTGACATATATTATTTGGTGAAAAAGCATGGCTACTACTACTACTAGTACTACTACTCACAGGATATAAGTACCACTTTTGGCAATCCAATCAAAACGAAAAGTGGCCGGCTTCCATCCGTAATGATATTAGGAGGAAAATATGAGAAACACTGGTAGAAGCATGAGGTTTTATTATTAGCTAAAAATCACGTGATGTGCCTGAAAAAACACGTGGCAGTTAACCGCAAACCACAGCTGCTATAAATATTCTGGGATAAAACACGTTCATATTATGCTACTTCGCCAAAAACTCGATATCTGCAGACAATATGAAATTGAAGATGAGGCCAATCCCATTTATATTATAGTGACTGTGCTTTCAGTTTCAAGGAAAAACGGGAATGAAATTCAGAGGGGTTCAATAGTTTAATTTGGGAGGGTTTAAATTATTCATATTGCAGTAGCACATAACATAACGGGCAATAAAATTAACGGAATACTATACCATTACCAGTAAACTAACTCTCACAGTCACAGGCGAACTGCGGAGACAGGCATGGGGAATTGGAAAACCGTTTTATCGGTTAATCAGTTAAAATAACGATGTAAAAAGGTACATTGTTCAAATTCAATAATTTTCAGGAAAATATCAAACAGGAAAATTCAATTTTCACAATAAAAAGAAATGGGAAACAAAAAATTCCACAATGAAAGAGTTGATGAAATGTGTCAAAACATAATATGACGAACTTAACTAACTGAGTGGAGAATGAAAACTGGTTTTATCCGAATTAATTCTCGAGGACCTAAAAAGAGAGGGTTAAGCAGACACACGCAGACTATGACCAATTATTACGCAGACTATGACCAATTATTACGCAGACTATGACAAATTTTTTAAACAGGTTACGGACTAAGCTGCACGTCTGCGAATTGAAAGTATTTAAACGTGATAATGGCGGCAAATTCGTGAGAAAATACCTTGATTTCGTATAGAAGCGGCTCTCCATGAAAATATGTTGTCCGAGAATTTCTGCCAATTTTCAAGACCCAAAAGCACAATGGACATCATATACTGAACAGCGCCAAGCGGCATTTAAAAAGGAATAGATATCAGTAACTCTCTCGGAAATGGGTTAAAAATCATTGATAAATTCAGTTTTACATGATAAATCGGTTTAAAAATTCAGCTCCGAAAATTGACATGAAGTCTCGGTCAGTCACTATACGGTTGCATAAGCCATGATCGTATCTTCGTCCAATTTTCGTTGTCACTATGAAAATCGGTACATCAAAAAAAGGACCTTGCTTAAATCAGTGTCACTAAAATCAGTGTCACTCATGTAACCCCGTGCAAAAACTCTCAAGCCTCAAATCTGCCCATACCGGATATATACTAATTACTTAGTAATTATTAATTACTTAGTAATCAGATATATACTAATTACGGGAATACGGGAAAATACCCCCACTATTATAATTGACCACAGCTGAATGGAGGGGGTCACACACGTCTCCCATATATGAACAGTGAACACGTCGCGGTAAATCGGGAGAAAGGAAATTGTGAAAAAGCAGCTGCAAAAATATACTCCCTCTTAGATGGTCATCATCCGGACGCATAGGTCGGAAATGATAAAAGTCAGGATGAAATAAATTTCCTGGTCTCAGATCAGAAGACTTCGAGTTTTATGGTGGCTAAGAATGACGCTATCGCAACGCCTATTTACCTATCTACTATCCATTGAATAATCTCCATAACATAATCGTTCACAAAATATAAGTCTGCTCCTCAATCTCTCTGCGCAAGAATTCCACTCTTTGTCTTAATTCACCCATTATTACTATCTAATGTTCATAACATACATAACGCTCGCATTCCGAAATATATAAAAACCGCAGCGTTTGTACGATATAGTTGAAATATTTCATAGAAGCCGCGTGTCTGCATAGTGCATATGCATAGGAAACCTTCTGCTTTAGTCGTAAGCAACGGATCCGTTTAGTCGGTTCGAAAGCACAAGGTCGTCATGTTTTGGATTCTTGGTGGACTTCACAACCGGTTCTAACTTGATGTCTCCCGCGTCCAACTCGGCTTGTTTGTTCCGGGGAGTGAAGATGAGAGGGAAGGAGAAGATGAGTTCGTAGGAGAACGCCCCAAGGAAACTTGCAATCAAGGGACCGACCACGTAGACCTGTAAAAAGTGGTTTGGAGCATGTATTCGTCATAGCGCCCGCGTGTCAGTCATGTGACCCGGGACATACGCAGATGTCAAATATTTTGATAAACACCGGCCGACAGTTATAGAAATTGTCAGTTTATCGTGAGATGTCAATCTATGTTTATCGACAAACACCCACGATTGTCAGGATCTCTGAGTTTGTGTGTCGTGTCGGTGAAATTGTATTAGTTTTTCCATGAAATATAGCTGGCTGTCAATTGGATTTGGTGATCGACTGTGATTATAGACCATTGACGTATGGTGTCAAAGAATTGTCAAGAATGACCAACAAAAGAGGTGTTTTGTAGGACAGAATAATGTTTCTAACGGTCAAAATGATTTCATTAAGGAAACATCACACGGACTGTTTGTGAGATTTTCCCACAAATCAAGGGAGGGCTGAACGCGCATACTATCTATGTGATGAAACCTCTCATCCCAAAATACCCCAGACAGTCATATTATGCGACTCACCCAGCATTCCTGCTCTAGTTTACCCGCCAGGGCGTTCACTAAGATTGCTCGGGCAGGGTTCAGGCCACACCCAGTGAGGGGTACCTAGGGGGGGAGAGTTACAGAAATTGCAATCTAGCATCCTAAATTCTATCTCATATTGAAACAAGATGATTGAGATTATCAATGATTGTGCCACTTTGCACAAACTCTTAAATTCAAAGGTAGACGGAAAAGAGGGGCAATTCTTATTATCTCAGTCAAACACAAGGAAATATTCTCCTCCTCTGTCTCTCTCTTACCATGAGAAGGTGAACTAGGAAGACCACGCAGCCGAGAGTCACAGGGTAGGTATAACTCGTTTCCGCCATACTTCTGAACCTGTTTGTGGCAGCCAGGTAAGTGTACACCAATGCCATAGTACCTGAGGGAGGAAAATCTGGTCATTAGGTCAAGTCTGATGAAAATGAATTCATCGGGGGAACTGACAGATGATTATGTTGATGATTATGTAGATTTTAGATGATCGATCATGACATGATAATACTATAGATGAATTATATAATAACACGTTTTGCGCTGTAAGCAACTATGAACGTGATGCGTCATCGTTGATTAAC
Organism: Beroe ovata; assembly: GCA_946803715.1. Classification (NCBI taxonomy): domain Eukaryota; kingdom Metazoa; phylum Ctenophora; class Nuda; order Beroida; family Beroidae; genus Beroe; species Beroe ovata. The sequence continues at coordinate 392,377 of CAMPET010000001.1, read as the reverse complement.
CATTACAGCATTGAATCACCATTCCATCGTCCACTACTTCATATGTGACGTATTAGCGGCTAAGTTGCAAAATAGAAAACGCGTTGCATAGAATTTCTTCCATATTCGGTCACAAATTTTGTGCTTGGATTCACAGCTTAATTAGAGCCCATCCCAAAAAACCAGATGGAATTACATCAGTTCAGATTGGCTTCCAGATCTTCTAATTTACAAATTACTTCTGTTCGTAATTTTAGCTCATTCTCCAACTTCTTACGAGTTTGAGCAAGGGAACTTGACCTCCCAAATCAATCACAAAATTAATTATATCATCGCACAACAAAAATTCTGATCATGAACTGGAAAGGATCCCAGTAACACAGGTTCCAATTAACTCACCGATCAACTCAAGAAGGAAGCCCTGCCATTGGCTGGTAGCAGGAATAAGTCCAGCTGCCGTTACAGCTTGCTCTCTCAACATTACAGTACCAGGAATAGTACTGTTAAACACCCATAGCAGAGCTGAGGATAGTGGTGTCAGAAAGTGGTGTCAACGAGACGTGTCCTCAAAATGGTGTAAGGAAGTCGAAAATGGTGTCAAGTGCTTCAAAAGTCGAAAGCAGTGGCAAGCATCATCCAAGTTTTACCGTAGGAGTTAGTGAAGGTGGTATCAATACAGCAGTTGGTGAATGTGGTGTCAACAGAAGTGAGTGAAGGTGGTGTCAATACGGAAGTTGGTGAATGTGGTGTCAATACCTGATGCGAGCGCCGCACCTCCAAACTGCATCATCCAGTATAGCAAACATCTAACTAGTGATATCCTCTGTGCTATAAATAGAGCGAATGAAACAGCGGGGTTAAAGTGTGATCCACTGATGTCTTGGAAAATGTAGGCTGCGACTGCTGTTCCTGAAAAATTTGACACTCGAGGATTTTGGGTAACAACGACAGGATTCCAATAGCAACAATCGACAGTTATTTCCGGTTAAAATTTATAAGAATTTTGATAAAAAGAAGGAATACAGGCTGCCAATATTTCCTACTCACCAATACCGAACCCGAACGCCAGATGCAGCGTCGTCATGGCTACATCCACGTGCATCGCAGCTCCGGCACCCCAGAAAACAACGGAGAATGTGCCGAACAATTCGGCGAAACAAGCCCGGACAATTCGACCCGTTTTCCGGTCTGACTTCCGCGGGAATATAGACCATCCGCCCATGATGGCTAGAATGAGAAGAGAGGGAGAGGTTTAGATATGTGTTGTCATCATGAATACAGAATGTGAATATAAAATACAAAACGAAAATACAAAATGTGAAACAAACGTTCAACATTGTAACTTTGTTGAGGACAATGAAAATCGGGATATTGAATCAGGAATTCCCGGTATCAAAGTATTCGAGATCTCCGAAATCCGAATCCAGCAAATAATAAAAGTAGAAACGACGCGTGTACGTAATTCCGGCTAGGTAAACAAAGAAACATATATCATGGAAACATATCATGGGGTGTAATATAACGTGAAATATATGTTCCCGCATATTATACCTAATCGTATTATCAGAACTCAGAAGGGGGAAAGATGACAAAAGATGGGGTCGTCAAAGCTATGTGAATGTGAAGAAAGGAAGAAACTTAGACATGGATAATTATAGTCAGCATCTCTATCGGACCGTCTCGCAGGCAACAAAATCGGGGATTTTCTCGCCTCTTGCTGCATAACTCGAGGAACTATATTTTCAAAATTACTGGAAAGATACGAAATTTACAAGAATTATAAAGAGTACACAGGCGAATGCAAACACATGTACAGTTAATGTATACATTGTGTATCATGAGCGAACTGACGGCCTCAATAAATTGCATGCTAGAGAACGCTGGATAGAGGGGGGCAACAAAGTGACGTCATCAAAACAAGATAACATCGCTAAAAGATGCGTTTGCTGATCAACGGGATTATCACCACTTGTTCACAAAAAATTATCAAAACTTTCCACATCGCAAATGCAGAACCACTTCAAAATCGATCTGAACTTGATACAAACTTTCCAAACAAACTCCAGACAGAATCCCAATTAGAACTGTAACGTTTCCGATCAGAGAGTTATTCACGATAATCGCCTTTTAAGAAGTCAGTGTAATAAATTAGGGCGTGTGAAGCTTTTTGCGACTAGACAGATGATTAATGGAGACCATATCCTATAAACTGTGACAAGCATCAAGAATAACTCAGATTTTGTAGTCCTTTGGAAAGAAGCTGCTTCCGACCGTGAGATACGTTGACGGGAAGATTGTACGCACTGATCGGAGGATAAAAGGACAAGGGAAGAAAGAACACAAAAGAACAAAGAACACAAAACAAGGCAGCATTCTTAACATGGAACTTTAATCATCTAACAGGGCGATATAGTGTCATGACACTATACAAACAAACAAATCATCAAGTGAAAGAATGCGTCGAATCTACGCAAACACACGCACACAATAAATAGGAACTGGAAAGTGTTGTACTTCTTCTATTATATACGATACTAGGAAGAGGAATTGAGAATTATAGATGTTTCCCAAGAAATAGAGAATTTGTTTGTTTTCCCGGATTCCGATCGACGAATATTATAAGATTCCGGTTCAATATTATCGTTTGTATTCGGGAAGAATTTCGTAGAAAAATCCCGTCGATATAACGGAATATTGGATCAAATTCTATGATAAAATATCGCTAGGGCCTGCAGAATTCGAGGAACTACATAATGACATCATATCAGGGTTGTCGAGAACTGGCATCAAAAGAGCCAATCACCGAATGGCAATTAGTGACGTCACTGATCAAGAGGCCCATTGTACAGTGGTCGCAGCGCTCTTTGAACACAATACGAACACACAAACACACACACACACAGATACACAGTACACACAGATACACACACACACACACACACAAGTCACACACGCGCACACACACACTAACTGTGGTATCCACACTGAACAATAGCAGAACTTAGCAAATATCCAAATAAAGGAAACTATGAATTCGGAGAATCACTCATCTGCGTGGTTATTTCACAGAAACTGTAACTACAACTTTAACTACACTGTAATTACTACAGCTATAAACTACAGCTATAATTTAGGCATAGCTGCACGTTTTCAAGAGTAAGTATCAGAGACTTTTCAACATCGGAAGAGAAAAAATGAATGCGAAATCTGGAACTCGACTGATTTCATCGCCTTGGTGCAATCCTGTGATGCTACCTGTCACATGAAAGAGAGACAACATAATGAAGGACTCTGATTTCAACGGAACTATTGGATGTTTTGGGAGCATAAGGAACACATAACAGGTTGTGAATGTTGTGTGACACAGAAACGAACTTAATTTACCACTGTAAATAATTTCTAGGAGGGAGAATAAAAGAAATATAGGAAGCCTCAACTGAAATGACATTCCGAAATAAAAGAAACAGCTAAATTATGGAGAAGAAACTAGGTAGATTATGAGGGAGTGGAATTTAGGCCATGAACTATTGAACTAAACATCTGACGTTGTACTCTTCGAAAGTCTAACAAAACAATATGATGGGCACAATAAGTAGCTCAAGCAGCTATTTATAGACGAAGTAGAGATACTATAACCGGAACTAAGGTAGAAGTTTAGAGAAATCCATTAGGACATGTTTTATTGCAGAGACTAAATTGAATAACTCTGTACACACACAAGTCCTGTTTGGTTAACGTTTCCGAAGGAGAATGCTTAAAAATAATGGGATATGTTACATTTCTATGCAAAAATGTGGGCAACCGTTTCAAAATAAGCTTTTTTCGTAAGAAAAAGTGACAGGATAAAATTGAGAATTAAGACTCTGAGGATGGAAACTTTGAGAATGCTAACTTTCAAAGACCAAATGTTTGTTTTCTGGAATTTTCCATATGGGATATGGAGGTAGGTATGTGCTTTTGTGAATTGGACTTGATATCAAGATAAGACAATTCTTATCTGAAAAAAATTTATCATCAAACTCTTGAGATAGTAGTAAATCTAGTTTGCGTCTTTTTGTGCCCCTTTTTCTGCTGCTATAGGTACCAATACCAGAATACCTAGGTACATTTTCCACGAATATTGATCCAAAAACCTGAATATCAACCTATTATCGTTCCAAGCTTGATAATCGTTAAACCATTTGGCTGTAAATTGGAAATTTTGGTTATTGAGAATGTACATGTCAAGAACTAATAACAGGACCAAAAGTGATCAATTGCACGCCGTATATGTAGGCCTACATAGGGGTGGGTGGAACAAAAGTGATCCGGCAGTGTGGAACAAAAGTGGTACAACAACAACATCTATATCAGTGTACACACCGCAACGTCTATTTGTTACACACTCAACCACGCGTTAATTATGATAGTAGAAACAATACAATACTATGAAGTAGGGCTAGGTGGTCAGTGGTGTGAGTGTGAGAACAGGGAGGGGGGGGGCGAAATATTTCGTATGAGATCATAATATGGTGATGGTCATACTATAATAATCATCAGAGTCATCAATCATCAGTCATCACTGATTCCGGTTCTCTCGGATGTTCATGACCCATGAATAATTATTTACTCAAAATTCCACATATATGACTATGACGTCACTGAAGGGACACGTCATGAACCATGACAGGATGACACGGAAATCCCTTTCATATCAGATAACTACACGAGGGACCCGGCCCCTCAACCTGCCCCTGTAACCATGTGACGTCATGACAGGGAATTCTCTAGAACCATCATTATTACATGTGATGATCACGGATATATAATTCAATCACATCAGGACATCAACTTGAGCAAAACTACAAATATCAGTTTCACCCTAATTTACCAGAGTTCATGCTCCCTTACACCCAGTTTAATAACACCAGATCTTAATTCATTCGCACACTCAATTAAGGAAGGGAGATAAGAAGATAAGGTATCATCGCACCATATCAAGAAGAAGAGAGCACGAGCATTATCATTTCAATTTTATTTGTACCAGGACAATCGAAGGAGGTCTGGAAAGATTCCAGGTTGACACTTTTTTCAAGTTTTTCATGGTGTCGCTTTGTCATCGGTATATTATTTCATTCCGTGATTATTGAATATTACACTGCGTGATTTATCGTTTATATAAAAACGGCATGTCAAACAGTTTCATTAAGTTCGCGAAAAATCTTTTTCATCAATTTCTTTCGAAACAGTCGCTCGGACTCGCTTTTTCTTTGTGTGTGACGTCAAATTTCCCAGCATTCTTAACCAAGGACAACCATCTCTATCAGGTGAGGGGCCAATCAATCGATACCTATAGCGCCACGTGTTGTGGCGCTATCAATACATCAATCTTGATTCGTTGAAAAATCAGAAAAAAATCAGAAGAGAACTCTCTACTTAGTACTCAGGATGTAACTCAAGATCAAACTTAATTCGTTGAAATGTTCCGATTGCCCACAATGGAGGAGTGACAATGATAGGCACAGTTCCCAATAATTCTCAACTCACACGGATTTCTGAACTTCCGAGGTTCTTACAGGAAGTTAATGAGCGTACATTAAATTGATCCAAATTCTTGTTGATCGCCATTCTGACGAAAAGGTTTCCTAGTTTCCCTAGTTGACCAAGATAAAAACCTCCAGGATCTTGATGGTCAACGATCTTGATGCTCCAGCCTCTAATTTATGACATACATATTTGTAATTAAAATTGAAACTAAATTCCCGGAGTAATGAAGCTCATGTCATTTCTCAAGGGAAGTTATATTCCCGGTACATTGAAAACGTGGTTTTTCATTATTGAATGCATGGATATTTGGGGTTATATCTGCTTTTTGAAGTCAAATTTCACGCGAAGAAAGAAAATACATACTTTGAAACAGTAAATTAGATTTTGCTCAACATGGAAAGTTTTTTGCCGATAAAAAGAATTCCTTATTCTTACGATAATTTGGAGAGATACAATTAAAACGCGTGATTTCTAAGTCATTTTTTTGCAAATTTTCTTTTATCCGACAAAAATTCACCCGCTTATTCTCCGTACATACAACGAATCTCATTCCTCTGATGTTCACCTCGGGCATACTATTGCCAGTCCTTTCAAGTTTAACTTTTATCTCAACAAAACGAGCGATTATCTTAATCTAATGTCAATAAATGCCCTAATTCAACACTTTCAATTTTGAATTACATCCCGTGATTTCTCATAATGAATGAAATCATACCGAGAATAAAGTCTTTATCTTTATTCAGTTGGCTTAAAATTCAAAACATATATATCATTTGCTTTTTTCCGCGACAGCTTTTCGTCTTAAAGTTAATATGTTTTCTAGCCAAATTATAACCTAAATTTTTGATCAAAGTCCAATTTAATGCCCTATAATTATCAGCAGTAATTCAATTTCATTATCATGGCAAGTGCACTTCGTCGCCTTGTGCCAAATGTCTTCCTGGCATTTGGCATATGTCAAATATGCGATAGTTCGAGACATCGCAAAATGCCAGACACACGGGTCAGATTAAGATAACGATGCTGAATAAAGAATTAAAATAAGAATACCAGACTTGGAGTTCTTGATTAGCATTTCCTTCGATATGAGACCAAACATAATCACCAGGAAAAGGTCACATCATCATGTTTTACCCAACAACCAATACGAGGACAAATCACTAGAGCCACCTATAAGCTACGGGGGGGCTGAAGTAATTTCCTCATTAAAATTGTCTGACATACCGATACTATAACTCTGACAAGACTTCTATTTATCGGTACTAGCTCCGAAAAGACCTCCATATCGGTAGATGATGACACCAGATGATTCCGATTGTATCAAAAGAGGGGGGACCACAGCCATGCTCTCTGTTAGATAACACACACATATATATCAGATGGTCGGAAGGTGGGGGGGCTAATTAGAAATCTAATACGTGGGAAGTGTGCGTGAACTGCAGACATCGGTCCCCGAAAGGGATGGCAACATCACTCATCTGTTTTGAGTGTCCGAGACTTTGTGTTTGTTCATTTGATACCCCCAGGAATGAGAACTCGCTCGGTACTGAGCGGTACATAAGTCACCGAATTATAGGCATCAAGATTTATTCTGCCAACAGAGTTAAATTGACCAAAAACGCAGTTTCATAAGAATAAACAGGGGAATTGAACAGGAAATAGCTGAGCCAGAGCAGGGTAAAGTAAGCAACACAGAAATTGGGAATAATCTACATGTGTAACTGTAATAGACAGCATGTGTAACTGCATGTGTAAAATTTACAAAGATTATCCCAATCGTTGCAATAGTGAGTAGTTACTATGGACAAGTTATCATATCAGTAAACCGAAATCACTTGTACTTATGATGCGTGTGTATTGGGGTCAGGGGATACATTGACGCCAACCATAAGATTGGAAAATATAGGTTAAAAGTACTGTAACCTATGATAACCCATGGACTTATTATCGACTTATTTACGCATGAAGTCGATAGCAAGAGTCTTTATGTAAAGGGTCTTTATGTAAAGACGCAAGTTTGATTCAATAAACATAAAACTTTTGCGCAACCCCCAAATTTGTAACATTTCCCATGTCACACGCAGCTAGGATCCAGAACAAGTCCCCATGGCAAGAAAAGGGTGTTTTCATCGAAATTACAACTGGTGGGTGTTGATATGTGTCTGTCTCGGCTCCATGGCGATGGGTCTACCATTCTTCAGGTAAGATAGACCACAAATAATATGGATTTTATTCAAAACAGCAGAAATTCCGCTTCTAATCACCTCGAAATCGATTATCAGACTACTACTCTAGGTCATTTGGCCTAAGTCCTAACTGGAATGCCTAATTCTAATTTTAATTTGTTCTTTTTCTATTTTGTTTCTGTATCAGCATGAGAGTACTTTAAACATATTGACTTGGGGATTATGTGGCCGATAGTAACGTAAAACAGAATTTTTACGTGCCGACCCCTTCCTCTGAATTACTGACACACATTACCCCCAGTTACGGTGCGCTGTTACCCTACCTCTCCTCCATGTTCTACCATCTGACTGGTAAGGTGATCAGCCAGGCTGCCATGGCGCTACAACCTGTCATCCTCCTCATGGGAATCACACTGACAGGTATCTGACCGTTCTGCTCGCAGTATCTGAGTATTGTCAATTCACTACCGTCTTTATTTCTCATCCCAGTATCCGCGGATTCTGTACTATTTCCGCCACCCTGCCCAATGCCCATTTACTCGTCCATCTCTCTATCTCTCACCTAACTGACAGTCACTAGGTACCATCATAGGCATTCTATTCCGGGCCACTCTTACCCAGAGTAATCTCTCACCCGGTCACCCATCCCCAGGTTCAGTAGCGGGACTTTTGGAGTACTACCTCAACGTGAGAATTCTCAATTTCCTCCTCTCCGTTTCCCTAGTAGTAGTCCTACTGGGATCCTACTTCATCGACAACTATATTGTGCTGACGGTTGTCGCGGTGCTTATTGGGTTCTTCGGTGGTCAGATCAACGTTTGCAATGTGAGTCTTAGGATAGATAGAGTCTTGGGATGGATAGGCTGGTACCGACTACGTAAAGATAGGCATAAGATAGGCATAAGATATGGTGGGTCATGTTACGCGGATATAGAGTCGCGGTAAAAGCGCATCATGCATCAAAAAAAGTGAATTTTCTAAAAAATCAAGTCTTATTAACCCCCAAAAAGCACATTGTGGACGTGTTTGCCCCCCCTCAAAATCATATCACCATGACAACCACTCACGGTGTTCAGGTTGCTCGACTGGCCGAGTGGAATCCCAGGAAGAGTGGTGCTGCAAATGGGATCATGGGATTCTTCATGGGCATATCGGGTCTCGTTGGATCTGTTCTCTGCAGTGCGGTCATCAACCCTGAAAACAAGGAGTAAGTGTGTGCTGCCATGGAAACTGGACAACGAGATTCAGATATTCATTATTCAGTCAATCATTCAACTTATTATTTTGGCAAATAAAACGGAGAAAGGGCTGATGTTGTTTTGCCATGGTTTGAATTATAGCATTTTTAACAACCTCTATCCCCAACTCTCCCTTCCCATGTAGGCCTGTGTTGGAAGTGAACACTACCACTGGCACTGTAGTGTTGTTTGATGACGAGTATGTACAGAGTCACACCCGATACATCTGGCTGGCCTGGGGCGGGACTGTGGCAGCCCTCTTTCTCCCAGGTATAGTTCGGGAATCACTCTGCAAAGCTTTGATTCTAACTATGGTTTCAATGAATAGATTACAACGATCTTGACACCTCATTCACCCCAATTTTGACTCTCGTTCTTCCCCAAGGTATTTTCATCCTGAGACCCCCAACCCCGGAGGAAGTTTGTGCTCAAGATGATATCCTGGGTCAGGATAGTGTGGAGAGTGTGGAACTCCTGCCAAAACCTCAGGCCATGAGACCAGGTAGGAAGTAGCAGGTGGATTTTGGAGTGGGCTAATACTATCTTGGACCTAAGACCTTGGTAACATTTGATGTCGAAAACACTCTAAATTTCAACATCAAAATAGCGAGGAGGTGCAAATTTTAAAGAAACTTCTTGTTTGTGATTCGAGTTATGATTTCAGATTACGGGATAAAAGACCTGTTTAAGTCACCCAAGTTCTATGTTCTTTATCTGATCATTCTCATACTTTCACTGGTGAGTGCTCAAGATTGTGTGCGATATTTGAGTTGAAGTTTCTGGAGTTTGAATTAATTTTCCTAATTCACTGCTTGACATTATGTTTCCCCAGACGCTGTTGACTCAGACTGAATTATACAAGTTTATCGGTATCGAGGCTATCAAGGATGACAAGTTTCTGAATCTCGTCGGAGCATTGGGTGAGTGAAAATGGTTCCTACAATTTAGAATCTTAGGAACCATTTTGATTTGAACTTCTCATCAACATCGGAATGGTAGATTGGAAAACTTAAAGTTTTCCCTTGATATCAAGTGATTTGAGATGCAAACTTTGCGACTCCACACATAAGATGTTTCCTTGTGTTTAGGATCAGTTGCTAACGCCTTTGGAAGAATCACATGGGGTCTAATTTTGGACAGAATAGGAACTGCCAACACATATACCATCGCATTCTTTATTCAGGTATCAACACAGAGACTTGTTCTTTCCCTTTAGTCAAGACTACATGTTCCTTTAAAATTGTAGGGACTGTAGAAGAGAGATGAGCAAAATCTTTGAAGCTGTTTGGTTGAAAAATAAGCAAGATGGCAAAACAAAGATTCTTTTTGTATCCTCTCCCCTCCAGGGTCCACTTCTCATCACTCTCCACTACTCAAAGTGGAACAAATGGGGGTACCTGGCTAACCTGTGTATCGTGGGATTCTGTGCAGGAATCTTCACCTGCATTGCACCTGCTTGCCAGGAACTATTCGGTAAGGACAGGGAAATGACGAATCAGACATAGCTGTCCATTACTTGGAAATCAATCCAAACACCAACGAATTCCTTATTTCACACCACCAACATTCCAGAGTGAAGTGCCGCTATGGTAACCACAATTCATTCCTTAGCAACACCACTTTAAAACCCAAGAAAGGTTTCATCCCCCTCTATTTTCAGGTTCTCGTGACATCTCCCTGAAATACGCTCTCATCCTGAGCGCAGAGAGTATCGGCTGTGTCCTCTTCTTCCTTCTGCAACTCGGACAGCAGTACTTCTACGGAGAGCTGGTCTTCCTCATTCTGATGGGTGCTCCTTCAGTCCTGGCAGCACTGCTGGCCTTCTTCTGCTTCAGATGAGTTACCATGACAACGAAAGCGTTTCTCCTGACAACAAATCCTAACGATGTCCAGATTTGGTTCGATTAACCAAAGAAATGAAGAACAATCTGCATTCTGCAGTGACTCTCCTTTAGTAAACTATGTTTTTGCCGAAAAACTGGAGACGGTGGCGGGCAAAGATTGATTCGAAAAAAATCACGGTTTTGTCTGTTTTTTCCTTTTCTACCGTTATTTTCAACGGTGTCTATTACCGAAAACTGACGACAAGCAGTGTGTCGATGAACTAAGTTTGATTCTGCTTGATTTTTTATTCGATTGAGTATTGATTTTTTGCGATTGATGATGAGTTATGAACTTCCCCATAACGTGATTATAATGCTAACCATTTTAACTATATCTAAACTGTAATCGGCAAACAGTCGACCGATTATTCATTAACCTAGTCATAAGTGAGACCTATTCAACACGATCATACCTCTACCAATGTGATGATTTAAACTTTTTAGTATGCATTCACTGAATTCTTGTGTGAGTAAGTATTCGAATATGTTGTGTTCTTTCTGCAACTGTGACACGATATTTATAAAATCTTCTTTAAACTATATACAGAGTATTTTGAAAGTGATTTTGAAGGTGATTTTCGATTGTTATGAGTTTTTAATCAATTCTTTTGTATGTAATTTGAGATAATTTTGATACGACTAATTCGAAGTCTTCATTCTAACCACATCGGAAATATGAACCCAGTTCAACCATTACTAATTACCTTACACCACCTATCATGACAAATGAGTTTCTGACTTCCACTGATAGATGAATAGATGAGACCAATTATAACAAATCTAATTAACAAAGAAAACAATGATTACATCGGTTCTCCTTTCTTCAGTAATATCCGTGATAATGAGTTGTCTCATTGAACATGGCCATAATTAGGAACTGACCTTAATGAGCTCATTAATCGTCTGATTGGATCACAGTTGTAAGAGTATACCCTGGGTTCTGTTGCAACTCTTATCCAATAACACCTCGGGCTCGCCATAAATAAGCTCACTCACTCTTCCACTCATGATATTGGCCAGTCAGACCGATTCTCTTGACTCTTCCCTCCCCTACATTTTCGTTCAGCATATATGTTCAGTTTTGACGTTATCTCTTCCTTTAACGTAACCTCAACTTCATTCTATATCAGTTCATACTGTGTTTGTGACGTCAATATATCTCATTGACGTGAATCCAAAACATGACGTCAATACAGATAGGTATTACAGGAATGCTTCTAGAATGCTGGAGTTTCTCGATAGAGATAATATAGGATGATTTACGATCATTGTAAAGGGGTTTGTAGGGTGGAATGAGAAGTGCTGGGATGACCCAGGGGGCATACCAAACATGAAGCGAAAAGGGTCGAATTTCAGACCACCACGTTTTTATGATATACCTAGCTTCTACAAAAAGGAGGACATATCCCAATCGAATTTTGATGGTGAGTAGGTGTATCATCACTTCTCCTATCTTGAACCTGAACCTATTTCTGGGGTCCTATTGTCCTACCTACATCCCACCTAGTCAGTAACTCATTCATAGTCTACTCAACTTTGCATTTGGACACTTCTCCATCGTCCAACATTGCGAAACTTCATTTCTCTGATTCTATATCACTTCAGAGCCTCTTCGTACATTAACTAACAACTCCTTGATCAACAACTACCATTATGATCGACATCCTGAAGTTACCATGACAACACCAGCTCTGTACCATGCTCATGTGTCCTGGTATATAATAATCGATGAGTGAAGCAACACGGTAATGGACGCTAGTCTCATCTGCTCATGCCACATTTCTTGGAATTGTGCCAATTATCGTCTTCCAGGGATACACTGAAGTATAATAATGGAGGCGGGGGATCTATATTGGTTTTAGGCGGGACATATTTATTGTTTAACTTAACAACCAACCATTGTATACTGGGTACATTCCTCGAAACCGGATGTTGTTACCTATTTTGTACCAGCTATTGTTGGAAAAGTTACATGCTGCTTGTGGAAGGACGATGTTTCGTTTGCTTGTCTGAATCTTTTGGAATATCCTGATCTTCTCTCCCGAATTTAAAGCTGAAACATCACAATTCTTTCCTATCTCATTCCTCTGCACAGCTGTGTCTACTAAACTGTGCACATTGGATCACGTGTCGAATTATAACAGACCACGTGACTACTGACTACACACTGAATGGGACACATTATCACACAAAACATGTACAAAACACATGAGGGAGGGAGGATATAACAATGGAAATTACACACTTCATGAGATATGTTACTGCTGCTGTTGTTACAGCATCCAAGCCCCAAGGGGGTGCAAATTCTCAAATTGTGTACTATTGTTCTGGGGCAATAGATGCCTGGTTCATGATATTTTTGGCTGAAGTAAATCTTTTTGGCCTTAAGTAAGTTGTTTTCCCTTAAGTAAGTTTCTAAGTTATAGTCTCTATCGATGCTCTCTATAGATGTTTACAACAGGTGGTTGCTATGATAGTTGCAAATTACATTCTCAATTCCTGGAAGTTGTTACCGGATTAGTAAATTCACTTTTGTTGCTGAACAATTGCTCTTTACTTATTTTACTCGTTACTTATTTTGTGTAAGATATGGTTTGGTTGACGACAATACACCCAACACGTCATTTAATTTAGGGGGCGTTGAAAGGTTCTCATAAGATACTTCTCGTTTCCTAAGAATATCGGTGCAAATTTTTCAAACGTTTTTGGACGAGATAGGTACAGAGCTCTATTATACAAGCTTGTTAGGCATAGGTAGTGGGTACACAGACACTGACACAGACACACACACATACACACACTCACACTCACACACACTCACACTCACACACACACACACACATACACACACTCACACACANCACACACACACACACACACACACACACACACACACACACACACACACACCACACTCATGTGAAGGGCTTGGCTGTCTAATATCAAACTCAATAACCTCGTCGCCCTTACTACTGGCATTTGCTCACTCACTTTATTACCGTTTTGCGCGTGAAGTGTCAAATTGTACATATCATCGGTTAAGTTATTTTACTTTTGTACAATATCACGAAATCACTACGTCCTTAGCAAAGTTTTCTGCTGTTATACAAATTCTTACTTTGATAAGATTGTAGGTTTTTGGAATTTTCCATGTGGTTTCGCTAAACTTCGGGATGAAATATTTGATTAGTCACACTTGCCTCACTTGTGTTGTATCACGGTTTTCGTTTTTCCAGTTATCGTCAGTGTACATTGTTTACCTGATTCCTGAATGAAAATTTCATTAAAAACAATTAAAATGATTAGCACCGATTAACGGATATTTTCTATCACCAGCTACCAATTAGCACCAATTAACGGATATTTCCTATCATCAGCTACCAATTAGCACCAATTAACGGATATTTCCTATCATCAGCTACAGTTATGGGTGAATGGAAGTCTCCACTCTGGGGCTGTTTCAACGACATTGGCGCATGTAAGAACTTCCTTACTTTCGCGAGAAACTGATCTTGAATCACATAACTACGATTAATATAACATGTCACAATTTAACTCATTCCCTAACCAGGCTTGATCACATATTTCGTGCCGTGCTGGACGTTTGGGAAAGTTGCTGAGTCGGTGGGCGAGGATTGTATCATATACGGGATTTTGGGGATTGTCCCGTTCGTCTACGGGTACTTCAGGTACTTCAGTAAACTAGAGATTCGTGACTTCTTATGTCATTCAACCCACTTCTTTGTCAATATCTCCATAGCAATATCTCCACAGCAACCCCTTGTACTTTTCCATAATCCCATACCCACCCTACCCTAACCATACCCATTATCAACTCCATCCCCACAGAGCGCAAGTCCGTCAGAAAGTCGCACAGAAACACAGCATTGACGAGACGTTCCTTGTCTCCTTCCTCATTTCCTGCTGTATCCCGCTCTGCGGAAATCTGCAGGAACGAGAGCAACAAGACGTCAATGTCATGCCTCGTACTTAGGATTATCGCAAAACACACAGAATTGCGTCGTGCTCCAGATCCGCTATTGAATGAACTTTATCCGTTTTAGATCCGTTTATTATATGCTGGGTCTACTATTTGGTGTCAGTATTTTGCTCGTCTATCGATTTCTTTATCCAATAGATCGATCGTTGAGTATTTTCGTATCTACTAACTTTATCAAACACTAGATGATATTTTTTAGGCGATTAATATCGAAATTCGAATATATCAAATTATTTCGATAAAACGTCGGCATTTTTTAGTTTTGGCATGATATTCCCTTTTTCTAGCAATTTGAAATCTGAAATGGGTTTTAATTTCAGTGCCAAACTAACATATTGTGTTCTCTTGGAAAACCAGAGTTTTGTGAATGTTTTTATTCATGGATAATTAACTACTAGTACTATACCACACATTCACGCACACACACACACTGCACACACACACATCCCTTACCAAATGCCCGACTGTGACTGGTCAATACCATCGTACCGTTTCCATGAATCAGTTGAATGAAATCATACGTCACTGTAGGTATGGCATACCACGCTATATGAACAACTCTAAACTTTAACCATTCCGTTTTTCGGTATCCCACATAAATTTAGACAGCTTTTTAGTGACCAAACTCGATGTTTTTTCAGGTGGTACAGACTATCGCCGTAAACGCCCCGAATATTGAGTAAATCCCGACAAAAAAGCCGATACAAAAAACTACTCTCTCATTGATACTCCTTCATAAATTTGGACAACCGGATATATTATTACTCAAGAATAATTTACTTCTTACTCAATGCATAACGTCGGGTTACTACCTTTGACAACACACATATATAATCGACTAAATTGCCGCAAAGTTACAGAATCTCCGCGTTGTCTACACAATGTGGATATATAACCCTGACCCGGAAGTCCGTAGCTGTTCGGAACTATTTCACTGTCACGTGACCAACCTAAGATACCACGTGACCCGTTTTGCTGAAGTCATGTGACTTGCGCTACTAACCACGTGCAGAAATGCGCGCGCGTTACGCAACAGATTCGTCACTTCATTATATCCCGTTCCTCACGGCATATATATGCGAATTTCACGCACTGATTCGACTCAAGACACCACAGTCGTCTGTCTTTTCACTCTTTCCCTCTCACACATATATCTTTCCCTCTCTTTCTCTTTCCCCCTATCCCAGGCTTCTTAATAAGCGACTGTAATCCTGTATGTACAAACATCAAGTGTGTGTGTGTGTTTGTGTGCCTGTGTCTGTATACTTTCTGTATAATATAAAAACGCCCAACCCATACTTATTAACATCCCGTAGTTTACTTGAAATACTTGATGCTCCTCTCACGTGCATATTATCATTTTCGCAAAAAACTACCAAATATCTCATGATCATGTACCAATGGCGTTATGGCAGTTCCTCCCTACCCATGTTTTAGATACCACTGTCTACGAGAATTAAAATCGCTGTCTACTTCCACCGGCCGTCTATAAATAGATTTTCCGCCCAATTTTCAGAGGATGGTCGATTCTAATTGGATATATTCTGAAACGTTATCTTCCAGTATAAGGGCGGTGAAATACCTATTTATGTGAAGTAAACTGCGTGTATCGATGCAGACTACGTTTTGGTTCGGGTAGGAATTCCTTTCTGCTTCAGTTTATATTGCTTCGGTTGTATGTTTCTCAGTTCTTTGATTTTTAAGCTCATCATGAATTTGCTAACCGTGTATTTTTCCGAAGAAGTTGCTGGTGGTGTCGAGCTGGGGATGAAAAAGAGCATGAATATTATAAAGGAGCAGTATCCAAGCTGAATTTCCGCTGAACCCTTAATTCACAGTTAATTTCTTTCCTACGGCCAATGACCCGATACCTGGATCTCTAATTGTATATTTTAATAGGAAAACACTATATACCAACGTCCAACGTAAAGTAGTAAATTACTCAAAATACAGTTAATTACTGATTTGTGCAATCAGTTCTAGATTATTGGTACAGCTATTAACTCTTTATATCAGTGATGTCCTGTGTGTGTCTGTGGGAATACAACTTTGTTCTGCTGTCCATCGTTCATAGGACCTTTGTGCTGTTGTACTTGTATGATTTAGAAACGTCTAAATATTTTGAAACCGTTCCCAGGTTTTGCATTGGATCTTGAAATCATGAGGGGATAGTATTTTGGGTTAAACTCGGAGAATATTCGTTAAAAATTTGATTTCAAGGTCGTCTAGATCTTCCGGAGGGGCACCGCCCTTAATGGCAGTCTCAACATTTCAATTGTCAAACAGCGAAAATTTCAATAAAAATTATTCGTCTCATCATTTACCTCCTTCTTGAATATCTTTGAATTCTCTTCCCTGTGTGTGTGTGTGCGTGTGTGAGTGTGTGTGTGAGTGTGTGTGTGTGTGTGTGTGTGTGTGTGTGTGTGTGTGTGTGTCTGTGTGTGTGGGTGTGNTGTGTGTGTGTGTGTGTGTGTGTGTGTGTGTGTGTGTATCTGTGTCTGTGTTTGCACGTGTCTCTAGGCGCCTACATCATCAGCGTATGCTATATTATTCTCCTGTTTAGTTCAGTGAAATTTGTCAAATTAGGAAGTCTAATCCAAGACAAAGACCCATGAGAGAGAGAGAGATCACACATTCACTCACACCGAGTGAATCACACATCCACTCAGAAAGAGTGGATGTATGGCACTCATCATATTAACTCATCTCAGTCAAGGATAATGTGATTGAAACCTGCCATTATTATGATCATCGGGCTTCAATGGATCATATTGGGTCTTAAACTGTCTATGTGGATATTAGACCCACATGGCCGAATGATGGTCATTTTGACATATGCAGCAATGATCGTTTGACAGTTCATTTCGACTGTCACCAAAATTTGTCCGTGACTAGCTATCTCTGACAAGTGATAACTTATAGTTACAGCAGCTGCCACATTTCCCCAGTTTCAATTTTATGGGCAAATAATATCAAATGTGTGCATGCATTGAATATACGCTTACTGTAGGTATAATGCCTCGAAACTTCAAGGGAAATCTGTAAAAATTCCGTGACACAATCGCACGGTAGAGACGTCAATTATGCCCGTGAATTGTCTCTTTACAGAAATATTACTCAATTATCATTGTAATTAATCGGAAGAAGATATTACAAATATATAGCGACATTTTCAAGCATGCGCAGAGCTGTGTTGTTTTCGCGAATCGCCAAAATTCTTTTCGTATTCTGCTTGTATCTAGATGAAGGAAATGTTGGACTGTACTTTATTCTTTGTTGTGCAAAGAGACGCGGATGTAAATTAGTAAACTTACTATAGTCTATTTCTGCAATCCCCTCTAGTAACTAGGTACATAATGATATGATAGTCATCAAATACACGTGAATTGCAATGATCATTCCCTTTTCCTAGTCTATTCTCTAATCAACGTTTTTGAACCCCACCCATCTTCGATTTTACTACCGTTTTTCAGCCCCTTTTTAGTTTTGTGCTATCGACGATTTTGATCTATTCTCCGAACTTAACATGATTCCTATCACTAATACACTAACAGCCACTATACTTACCTGCCACGCATCCAGCTCGTCACCATGCCGCTGACTGCCACTCAAATGAAGGCTTATCGGGTCGTGGCAGCATGCTGCATCGGCAATCTAGCCTCCGGATTTCCAGTTAACTCCTTCGGGAACATTCTACCCTACGTTGTGTCGTATCTGAGAGAAGAGCATGTGAGTGAAGGATGGTTTTTCCTTGGAAACAATGCCATAGAATCAGAGAAATTGGGATTTACTAACTTTGCAAAGAATTACTCTCAATTACTGCAGAGTAAATCACAAATATAACGCCTGCAACGTGAAAATAACTTTGCAGGGATCGAGTGTGAGATCTAGTACTGTATCGTTTGTTCCCATCATGTGTACAGTGATTCTCTCTGTGACCATGTTCACTGGTGGCATTCTGGAGTTCCTCCTAGGTAAGAGTGAAAGAACATGGAAATTGGGAGATAATTGGACATAATTGAATAGTTCGTTTCTAGTGTTTCAACCATCTGAAGTCTATTGATAGTGAACATCGAAAATTCACGAATTTGCAAAATAACAACTCTCCCTGAATCTGGAATCTGTCCATTAGTACCAAGATTATCACACAATTCACACATAACTCACCCAGGCTACACTGTGTCACTAGTTGGGGTGGGGTTCGCATTCATCGTATCTTTACTCCTCAACTACGTTGCTCTTCACAACTTCGGAGCGATGGTCGTTATCTATTGTATCCTAGGATACTGCGAGGGTGAGTTGTTAGGTTTATCATTTAGGTTTCTTGACATCACTTCCATGTTAGAAGTCCTGATAAGCTACTCAACTCCCATCGTAGACACTGCCCCAAAATAAGGGATCTTACCCGACATGAGACCGCTTTATGACGTCACTCTTTCTCCTCAGGCGTACTACTCGTGACATTTCTCTCGACCGCAATGGAGTGGTTCCCCAAGAAGCGAGGTCTGGCGGCCGGTGTCTCCGCACTGGGAAGTGGCTTCAGTGGCTTCATCTTCTCGTGTATACAGTCGGCGTTCGTCAACCCCTGGAATTATAAACCAGATCATGCCCCATTCGAGGTGAGTCCTGGGATAAGTTAGAACTGTTCATGGTAATCGTCATGGTAACCAATATCCGATCACCAAGTATCCCTCATCCCCTTTCATTCTAGGCGTATCCGGATGAGAAATACTTCTCACAACCCGCTCTCCTACATCGTGTCCCCCTGTCTTTTGTTATTATAGCTGCTATCTCCTGTGTGCTCCTGTCTTGTGCCATAGCTCTGGTGAGTTCACAGAGAGATATTCTTTCTAGCAAGTCCAGGGTTCCAATAGTTTAGGCGGTTAGTTTGCTGGCTCTGATTGAATCTTGAAGCTCTATCTAATGATATACCTCAGACCTCTTGTCTTAATAGTTCGTTCTTCACCACTCCGACTCCAATCTAACCCACTCAAAATCCCACTTTAACCCGCTCAGGTCTCCAGACCGACCGAAGAGGAGAAGAGGTCTCTAGCGGAGACATCCCAATGTCTCCTGGATGGGAATAATACACCGTCTCTTCCCGATGTTGAGTATACTACCTCACAGATGCTGAAGAGTCTGCATTTCTGGATATTTTTCATCGTCTTTGGATTGAGCAGGTAAGAAGCGAGGTTTCTAATGAAAGCTTGAGTTTTCTGTTTGGGTGAACAAAGTTTCACGCTTACTTGAATTCCGCAGTTAAAACCCTCGCGATCTCCACCTATTCTATGCTCTCCTTACCCACCAATGTGAATCCCAGGTGCAACTTCATCTTTATGAATTCGCTGAGTAAAGTGTTCGGGGAATCGTTCATCACTAATGACCACTTCCTCACCACAACCGGAGCAATATCTGGGATAATGAACGGAGTAGGCCGACTTGCATGGGGCAGTCTGAGTGACTTGTTAGGTTAGTGTTCACTGGAGGAGGGGGTGGCTTGAAACATGAATTCAACTATTTCGTGCGGAAATTCTCCAAATCAATGGCGATTGTTAGGCTGCAATACTCCCAATCTTAATCCCAGCACCTCCCAAATCAGGAATGCAGAGAACTATGATGCTACAGAGTGGAATTCTCACAATTCTCATGTTCACCTTCTACTCATCCAAATTTGGGGGACCGGTACGATTTTGCAGCTTCTTTGATGTGCTTGAAAGCCCGTTTTGTTTCCCGTAAAATATCTTATCGATATCGATGGGAAATGTTGACTCCGCCTTTTTCAGGTGATGTACTTTATTTGGGTGTGTGGAATTATCTTCACCTCGGCTGCTAGTTTCTCCCTCCTACCAGCAGCTGCCACCACGTTCTTTGGGTATAAGAACAGCAAACTCAAGATAGGGTTGCTCTACGTTAGTCAGGGTTCCGGTGCTCTTTTGCAGGTGAGGTTGCTCTTCACCTCTATAAGCAACCGGTTGCTAATAGCAACATTTTCACTGGTAATAGTCCGTTTTGTTCGTCGATCTGTGAGTGTGACGAACAGCTATTTTGAGAAAATCTACTCACACAGGGCTTCATGATGCTTGGCTGGCATATCGTGCTGGGCTGGAAGGGTGTGATCCTCATGTTTGGATTCTGCTCCCTCCTGGCCTTCCTCTTCTCTTCCATTCTCCATTTCGTGCTACAGAGAGTCAACACAGATCGTGAGTATCGACATTTACAAGGCGGGAATAGCCATGTTTGATGAAAAAAACGACATTAAAACGAACTAAAATCGAGTGAATGAACAGAAATAAAATAAAGACATTGATAAAATCCGAAGTTTCTGAATCCTAACGATTGATCTTTCAGGTATAACTGTTCTATCGAAGTTTCACAACACACAGCCGTACGAAAATTGATAAATTAGGATCAAATTAAGTGAATTATGCTTTGCTAAAGCATTTTGAGATTGAAGCGGTATCCAATGACTGTGAATATTAGAACATTAGACGAAGCGTATATTGCTATCTTATTCAATGAATTGCAGGCAATCATTTAATAGAAAGCGGACAGTTTTTTCCCAGACTGTGAATTTGTGTATATTTTCTGCATGAACAACGAGTAAAAGTTGCTCTTACATAGGTTTTCATTGACTCAAAAAAGGACAATGCCTCTTTACTTGGGAAGGAGAGGGAATCGGAGGCCGCGAGTGTTATTTGTCACAATGTCGCATAATATGTGAACTACATAAACGAATCGCAAGTCATGAATAATGAAAGTGTGAATTCAAGCGAATATGAAGCGCGCGTAAACGAAGCGGACAAATTTTGCACATACGCGCGCGCGGCGCGATAATTCCATGTGTGCGCGAAGCAAACGAGTTTTTGTACTTTATCATTCGCGCGTTACGTTTACGACATCCCAATTTTTGACCGACGGCGGTATTTGAATGACGATCATTGATCCATTCTTTAGACCGTGCTATACCAAGTAAGAGACCATTCTTTCATGTACACACAGTGCATTTGACCTGAGTCTCAAACTCAAATTAGATTATACCAACTCAACGTGACGATGGAATTGTGTACAATTCTACCGAAGCTGCTAGTTTCGTTTTAATTATCCCAATTATCCAGTATTCCTTCACTTATACGATCAATTATGTCACTAAGTGAGCTGTTAGTACATCAATTAGATTCTCATTATCACAACTAAGCGACAGTTGTCATCACAATGCAATATTCCGTACACAGTTTTACCAAAACAGCCCACTAAAACACACATGAATGTGACGAAAAGTGATGTCACTAGGTATGAATTCTACTTTTTGTGAGAGCAACTTCTGTCATTTGATACGCTAAGTATACACCAAGTCTACACATGCTTGAAGAAATGTATTTAATTAAAACTGGAAATAATAACATCGTCGATTCAAAATCTAAACATAATCATTTCGATAATCATTTCGATAATCATTTCGATAATCATTTCGAAAAACATAAAACTTTTGGTAAATCATCTCTACGTTACTACATTCAGGAAAAATATTCATCAGTCAAACATATCTATATCTGAAAACAAAATCACCAGAAATAATGTCCAGAAATACCTTATCCGTAAAGTTCGGCCTACTTTCCAAACATTTCCTATTCAGGATTAAGATCGGGTAACTTTGAATACTGCGGTCTGTGACTGTATGACATCCGTATTCGGTTCAGGAAGGCCAAAATAAAGGGAAGAGAAGCGATTCCTGCAACACCGTATGTTTCCAAGTCCACTTCCAGAACCTCACATACGACAACTATGGAAGAGAAAGAGGAGTGGTGTTAGGAGGAAAGAAACGGGCTTTTAAACGCATTGATTATCGAGAAAACGCATCAATCAAAGCCACAAGTTCAACTCTTACATATGTAATAGGTACGTGATTTATCAACTAACTGACGAAGCTCATCAAAAGGAGGTTAACAATATTGGATTTGAATTAGGGACAGGAATGATTGACTCACGTATTGTAACACAGATCGTAATTCCAATTCCCAATACCAGCATATCAGCCCAGTTTAACCTCCAACAGTTATTTATCTTTGAGTAAGTTTCCCCTATGTCGATACCTGAGGATTGGAAAGTGTTTGAAAAGATATCAGGTTAAATATATTGAAGATTCGGGTATATTCCATAAAATGTAGTTACTGGAATAAGTAAGTTATGTGCGTTTCTAGCACTTCGCCTGTACGTTATAATTGAAATTGTCTGGTGTTCACTGCACTAACCAATAGCATCACAGATTGTCTGCCGTTGTTTCACATCCCACTTCCCTTCTTTTACAAATTGTCTCACCGTGTACTTAGCCCTGGAATTAGTAGTCACACCTTGAGTCACACATTCATGATAGAGTTGCACAGCCAATGTTTGCCACTCGGGTGGCACTAAAGTGGCACACTAATATGTATGGCGGTACGGGACACACAAACATTCAGAAACACACATTACATAGAAACACACACGTACAGGCGCATCATTTTGTGATTTTGATGGATGTAGGCATAATTTTTCTACCTGCAAAATAATGTAAGGCAAGAGAAAGCCTTCTATTGACCATGCCAATGTCACATATAGTGTGAATGTTACTCTTGGCACACAACGTGTATACTGTATAGGAATTGTCTGATGATAGCATGATGTATATCACAAGTAACCTACCTCACACATTCATTATAGAAGTTCGGGAATGAGTGGTATGATCCAAATTGAATTATTTACGACTTGAAGTGATTCAACGGAGGGGTTATAATTACGATCTACAGTGTACAGTGTGCACTGTACACTGTAGATCGCAGTAGGTATGATATTACAGCCACCATATTATACATTGTACAATGTATATTAACAAGAATTCTACACCCGCAAACAAACAAAATTGTAAACAACAACCAAAGGAATAAAGGATGGCGCAAGACAAAACAATACAGGCGCATATTTCCACTCACCCTCTAGCTAGGATAAGCCGGTGAAGCAAGGCTGATGTCCGTCCCTCCTCCAGCATAGGACAAGCTGGATCTAGCGTAGTGAAATACCTGAGGCAATTTAGGTCTCGTGTCCGATATCAAACTGTAGTTTGAGGAATTGAAAAGAAACCCTCTGTCCAGAATCAATCAAATCAGCCCTCAATCAAGAACAAATGTTGCCTCAATGTATCAAACTTTCCCGCAAACTTTCCCGCAATATTACCTGTTCAGAGGCTTGTTAGGTTCTGCTATCAACAGTCCAGTTGCAAGTGCAGAGAGATCACAACTCAGGAGGTGGCTGCTGCCCTTGAGGGGGGCGGGGGAGGGCGGGGGAAGTGTGTCTACTTCTGTGGGAGAGTTGTGTAAGTCCCATAAGTGGGGTTCCAGAGAGTCGCATTGTAATATATCGATGCAATGAGTGAAATTCTATTTCAAATGCAATGATTTATATTGTTCCTCTGATTGTGCGAGAGTGACTACGTGATGATATGGTCCATGATCATCGCAAAAATAACACCATCGATGCAGGCACGTAGACAGGGGGGGGGCCAGGGGGGCCGCGGCCCCCCCGGAAAAATTGGACATCTGATGAAAATTTTCAAGGACTTCGTCCTTCCATACAGAACTTAACGTCTGGCTTCTGGGGGCTGCGCCCCCAGACCCCTGCTTCTACTTTAAACTGCTTCTACTTTAAATTGAAGGAGCACATTGAATAAAAACGACCTGTGATACTGGAATACTACTTTCTATTCAATATNCAACTACCTGCAAGTTCAATGTCGTGTTCACCAATCCCATTTTCTTTTGTTCCCTGAGATGGTCAATGACGTTCAAAATAGGCGTCTCTATTGAATGATACGGAAAAATAGAAAAAGCTAAGAATTAAGGACATGATAACCTGAGCAGTATCGTCTTCACTTTTCAATGTTATATCACAGAACTTTCTGTTAACTCTGTGAAGAATCTGAGCCCCCGAGCTCTTTTGAAAAACGAATCCGACCTGGTTTTCAGGAATATGATAAATTAAGGTTTAGATAAAGTCTTCATTTGGCTTGAGCACCGACTTTTACCGCTCTTTTACCTTTTTCAGCATGCGTGTTACGTACTCCAGAATCGCAGACCCCATATTCACACTTTCATCCTCAACATCAAGGGAAACCTTGACAAAATCATCGTCATTTTCATCAGAATCTATCTCAAACCGCATGTTGACATCCGGTTGCTTTAGCAACAGCAACCCGCCACCCTCGCCGGGCAGAACCATGAACCGCGATATCAGTTCCGAGGAAATAACTTGGACTGAGAATCTCGAAACATTGATCCCCCCTTTGATTATCTTTAATTCAATCTTCAAACTGGACGTGCTTTGAGCTGTAGGTGCCCCAGGACCAACTCTCTTGTGAAAACTTAAAGCACCATCATCTGTGAAATACCGATCCATCACGCCTAGCCTACAGAGCATGGCCCTCACATCATCGCTGTGAGTGGCGTCAAGGTCATGACCGTAGAGTTTCGTTGACACCACTCCATTTTCGGAGAAAACATTTCTGGACAATTTATTGTGTAAGTCGACCTCCAATCCCAACTGAACATCAACTTCGCGTACAATGCAGTCTAAGTTGAACACTTTTGGCTCTTGAAAAGATGATTCATCTTCATTTCCACTTCTATGAACTAAAACTGAGCATTTAGCGGCGCAATCTCCTTTAAAAGAAAATACAACATGGTCACGGCTAGTGTTGAAGAGGTTGATAAGAACTCCTTCTATGGATGGCTTGATTCCGTAGTCTCCCAGAAACACTAGTCTTCTGTTTAGAAGGTTGCAGAAAAAGTGAGCGTGGTCGAAGCTAAATGAGTTGATGGGTATAAAATGGCAAAAGACAATCCTTTCGTCTGAGTTGAGTGAGATATCGATCAGGTTGGATTGACCAGGATTGAGATCAGATGCATCATTGTGGAAAATGATCAGGTTGTAGATCATTCTCTTAGCTTGTTTAGTTGTTGTTGAGGAAGTAAGACTTGTAGTAGCTATTGAGGATTCAGATCGCTTGATTTGTAAGAGAGTTTCCCGAGTAAAATCGGGATTTTCAGTTTGAGGATCTGAAATAATTTGTATTACGAATATAAGAAAAGAATCAGTTTTCGTACTATATGATAATCCGATGTCGCGCTTTCCTTCTTGTACTCACAATCAATGCTAAGCTTTTCCAAGAAATGGGCGACATTTTCCTCACTTCGGCCACTGTGATATGCCAAATACTGGGAAAAATGTCATATGAATAAGTGAAAACCATTCAACATCAGTATGACAGCAAACATAAGAATCACAAATGCTTACATGAATGATTTTTACAGCGTTTTCCTTATCATAATCGTTGTGTTTCTCAATAAGGAAGTCAAACTGCTCCTCTTTTTCGTAAAGTATCGAATAATCTAGAGCGGAAAACCCAAAGTTATCTTGATCCAAGACAACTTCAGTACCGACCTGGTTGAGAAAACTCAATTGTGAATTCAATTATGCAGTATAACAAGCCATCAATCATCGTTATTATTACATCATTATTGTATGACTTGTAAACTTACTTGATTGTACACCATTTCCAACAAAGAAGTTTTTGTGTAACTTGAGATGACTATCTTGTGCAATAGGGTTTGTCCTAACGAGTTCCGAAGTAATGGGAAGCCAGCAGAAATAAGAGTGTTTGCAAGTTTGAACTTCTTGGTCTCGATGGCATAGTGTATACTATCAACAGATGGTTTTGCAAGTAAAGGAATCCCACAAGACCAATGTATATCATTCAAAATGTTCACAAAATCACTCCCAGTCTTGTTCTTCAAGTAAGCTATAGGGAAGCTCCCTTTGCTATCGAATTCCCCAAACAGCTGAGCTAGCACCCACATGTCCTTGATCAACTGTTCAAGAATCTGAGAGTTTTCATATTCACAGACATAGTGTCCCATATTTGCACCTCGGCCATCTCTGATGAGGGTAAGAGTGTCTCTGCTATTAATATGTCTGATTAGAACCTCAAAAAACAAATTTCCAGAGTTTTTATTCTTTATGCATTCAAGTAAGACATCTGAGGAGCTCACCAAACTTTTCAAATTTGAACTCCTGCAATTTGCCATTAAGATATCAAAAATTGGCTTAGAGCCTTTCTTCACAGATACTTTGAAGTGTTCAGCATTTATGCAACTATGACCAAATTTGAGTAAGGTTGAAAGAACATTCAACTTTTCCTGAGACCCTTCAGTAGCCTTTTTCAAAGCAAGCAATATGATGTCATGCATATCTGAAGGAACTTGATAGCCTGTGGTAGAGTCACAGAATAGCTCAATTACAGGTTTCTTAAAGTTACTGTTTCTATCTAGAAGGTAGTCTTCCGTATTTGTGTACAACTCACTTCTGTTGTAAGTTGGCCTGGATTCTAGATATGGGTATGCCTCAAGTAGATGACTCATAACCAATGTATCGTGAACATGGTGTAATGGAGCTTCACCTTTCGAGTTCTGAGCAAATATGTCACACTTTTCAATGACCAGTTTAATCTTCTTCTGTACACCATACAAACAGAAATAATGAAGAAGAGTGTTGCCTATCTTATCTACTAGGCTGAAATCAGTCTTACTTAGGAGTTCCTCGATAATTTCTTCATCTATGAGCTCTGAAGATCCATCAGGTGCCATTCTCATTGCACCAACCATAAGTGCAGTTTGACCCAAACCATTTTGAACATTAACATCAGGGTTCCGAATAAGTATCTTCTTGATTGCAGTCTCATTTATAATGGGATCTTTCAGAAGCTCTAGAAGCTCCATACCCTGAAACTTTGATCTAATATTCAGGGGACTTCTATCAAAATTCTATGGTCCAATATCATAAAGCTTTGGAACAGGAATATCTAATAATCAACAAATAAATATTTTGTGGAAAACTGGAAATATTTTGTTGTAAAGCTGTTCGAAAATGCAATGAAGAACAAATACATATGATGAAATCTCAAATCAGATGAAATCAATGAGATGAATAATATCCATGGCCTTACTGCCTACTTAGCAAAAGCTTTCAGTCAAGTATGATGATCAATGCAAATTGCAACACAACTGATGGAGCAGCCTGGCAAAATTAAGATTGAAACTTGGCTAGATGATACTTCATGAAAAGATATTTTTCAAAAAGGAAGATTCTTTTAAGACGTCAATATGCAAGACTTTGCTCCAACTTTGTACTTGAACACCAACAAGATCATTTAAGGGAAACATTGTGGTGAGCAGCAAGATCTAAATATATCACATCACGTCATCACACCAAGATTA
Organism: Beroe ovata; assembly: GCA_946803715.1. Classification (NCBI taxonomy): domain Eukaryota; kingdom Metazoa; phylum Ctenophora; class Nuda; order Beroida; family Beroidae; genus Beroe; species Beroe ovata. The sequence continues at coordinate 364,264 of CAMPET010000001.1, read as the reverse complement.
AAAAGTGGTGTTCAGGTATCATCAGATTATTATACATAATAACATATAAGTATTGTAGCAAAGACCGGGTTTTCTAAATAAAATGAATAAATAACATAAACACTTTTACAACATCAGTAGCAATATCACAATAATTAATGCAAAGATAATGTAGGGATTAAGTTGCCGGATGTTATCTGTCCACTGTTTTTTGCGCGCGGTATCGTTGCTGCCTTCGATGAAGGCGCGCGCGCCGCGCGCAAAAAACAGCGGGTAGATAACATCCGGCAAGGTTTATAAGTATATTTAGTGCTGAATTTCAAATTTGTAGGGTTTTTCCCTTCTATACCTGATACCGTCGGCGCTGCGCAATTGTCATTTAGCCAGCAAGGGTAGCTGACAGAAATTCTACAAGTGTTTTAGATGTTACCCGACTTGTTTCTCGTGCGCCTTCATATCGAAGGCCGAAACAGCCTGAAAGACACTACCACGACGCAAAAAGGTTTTGCAATTAAGCAAAACAATTCAATAGATATCCAATATCTATATCATTTGTCAGTAATACATTAAATTATTTCAGCATGATCATGTGTCGTGCGCCATGCAGTCCAATGTGCAAGTGCACCCCGCATGAGTATCTTTAATGCTCATGCTATCGATCAACGATCAGTGATAGACATTTGCGATGTTGATTGGGGCTGGTATCTGTGGATTAGCATTGCAGACAAAGCTATACAGTAACATATCTTAGCTTCCGCATATAGAAAACAAATGGCATTGACTATTGAGTAAGTAGAATAGTGAAAGAGCAACGCGAGGGCACATTATAACAAAATCCTTCTTGCAACAATACGGAATTGAATATGATCTGCTATTATAGTTTTAGTTCGATTTCAGGGCCTACTGAATGGATTAAAACTACAACTTCTGTCTTCTGCCTTTGTACCTATATGGTTCTCGAATGTGCGCCTGACCTTAAACATATGTGAGATTGATCTTTCATATCATGATCTTTCCTATTATGTGGTGATTAGAATCATTTATTTCACTATACATACATGACTAGATTCTGGTATCCATTAGATCAGAATGAGTGAACTCTTGAAGGCAAGATCTGCTGTTTTTCCAGGAAAAGAAGAATTGTTTGATGGACCAGAAGTTAAAGGGTATGACTTCTCAGGACCCAGTGTTGACTATGATACTCTTTTCAAGTGTTGCAAAACAACTGGATTTCAAGCTACAAACTTTTCTTGTGCCATTGATATGGTTAATGATATGCTAACTGCTAAATCATGCCCCTTTGAGGGAGAAAGAATTGATGGTGTCAGACAGAGCTCTGGATGCACAATATTTCTTGGGTTCACAAGCAATATGATAAGTAGTGGAGTTCGTGAGAGTTTAAAATTCATTGTCAAGAATAACTTAGTTGATGTTTTAGTTACAACTTGTGGAGCTATAGAAGAAGACATCATGAAATGTTTTGCTCCTCATTTGGTAGGCAGCTTTGATTTTGATGGTAAGACCCTAAGATCTAAGGGTTTGAACAGGATTGGCAATTTGATTGTTCCTAATAAAAACTATGAATTCTTTGAAGAATGGCTCATGCCAATCCTTGATGATATGTACAATAAGCAAACTGAAGATGGCATCATATGGAGTCCGAGTAAAATGATTTCTCTGATGGGAAGTATAATAAACAATGAAGATAGTGTTCTTTATTGGGCATGGAAGAATAACATTCCAGTTTTTTGCCCTGCAATTACAGATGGGGCTGTAGGCGATGTTATGTATTTTCACTCTTACAGTAAACCAGGCCTCATCATGGACTTGGTGCAGGACATCAGACTTATCAATAGAACTGCTGTGGGAGCAAATAAAACTGGCATGATAATTCTTGGGGGAGGTGTGATCAAACATCACATTGCAAATGCTAATCTAATGAGAAATGGGGCTGATTTCACACTCTATATTAACACTGCTCAGCCGTTTGATGGCTCTGACTCTGGAGCTACACCAGATGAAGCTGTGTCGTGGGGAAAAATCAGGAGTGGATCAAAGGATCCAGTTAAAGTTTACTGTGAGGCCACGCTGATATTCCCTATCCTGGTAGCCCAGACATTTGCAAAGTATCATTTCAAATGTTCAATGGAAAAGCAGAACCATAAAGATCCTGAATTGGAGAATGAAAAGCCATAGCAATAGCGATTTTGTTTTTAGTACGCAGTAGCGTGTTTATTATCTTATCTGATGAGTTTATTTGATATTGAACTTTTTCCATTTTCCAATGAATGCCTCTTACCTGATTTTGTTCTCACAGATCAATCAAGACATAATAAATCTTTACTGTTACTTGAAAACTAACTCAAAACTCATCAAGACTTAATGACTAATGAGTATGTTGTGTGTAAAGACGAATCGTGATTGCATCCAAAACCTGTATGAAGCCGGTTTATACCGGAGTGTCGAGCTCCTGGGTAAAACATTGTCCAGAACTTTTTTGTCTCTCTCTCTTCCCCCACTGTTCTTAGAGCATGTCAAAAATTGGGTTATTGAGAATGTCTCAAGATTCCAATTCTCATCGTGATCTAAGAACAGTTTAAAGTTTGTCTATTGCTAATTCCTCGATTCTCTTCTTTACAGGTAGTGTTCTGCCCCAGAAGCAGGTTACTACAGTTAACAGCCTGTTCTATCTTGCAGCTGCCTTCCAACAGATGAAACTGTACTCCCAGGCCCTTGTTAGCGACATCACGTATTTAACTATTAATCTCTACTTGATCAGTTATCGAGTTATCGAGTGCGAGTCATTCTTTATGACAATCAAGAGTTTTGATGCCATCAGAACTGCTGAATTTATAAAAGGTGTCACAGTTTCCACCTTATCTTTGACTGACGTCTTCATCTCTGTACAGGAAAAGTTGCGACAAGCGCTTCTGCTCATAGAAAAAGACAAATCTGCTCAGCCTCAGTCTATAACTGAGTGTGATATTAGGTTAATTGATAACTTGAAAGTTGAAAACGATATTCCGTGTTCTCTTCTACAATAAAACTCAATGAAATGAACCGTTTCCCATTAATGGTATTGTAATACTGTGTTTTGGGAATTGTCTACAACAAACACAGCATTACGATGCAATTCTAGCTCTGTCCACAATTTAGTATGATCAACTGTAATTGTAGTTTTATTTCTGAATAATGCTGGTTTCACCCCCACACTGCCCTCATCAGGTGGTTGATGTACCAGTGTTACCACGCTCTCTGTGACTATGATAACGCAGTCCATGTGTTGGAATGTATCGGTCCCAAGTCACGGACTGTCAGATACTACATGGCGTTGGGTAACCTCTACAAACAACAAGGTGGGGTGGAGCATCAAGAAAAAGCCCGAAAATTACCGATTCTGCAATCGTTTCCTGGGTAGATCTATTGACTATTCCCGTCATCAGTTTTTTGTTGACTTTATTTAGGAGCTGAAAGGACAGCCGTTTCCTGTTTCAAAGAAGTCCTCAAAACGCATCCTCTCGCCCTGGAAGCCATTGAATCTCTAATGGAGCTAGGGCAGAGCACCAAAGAGATGATCAAGTTAGTCCAACATCTCATGATCCGATGATTCACCCCCTCGTTCGATTTTCATAATCCGCTGCTTCTTGAAATCAACCTCCTTTTCATTCTTGAATCTTCTACGACTCCAAACATTAAATATCTCCAGCCTCACATCTGATTCCGTGACGGGCAAGTTTGATTGGCTCGTGGATTGGATTGAGGCTTGCTCGTTCAGTGCCCGTAATGAGTGCACGAGGGCCATCACGAGGTATCAGAGACTGCTCAGTGTTAACGGACCTAGTGCCCAGGTTCTAGTTAGGATCGCATCGGCTTACAATTCCATTGGTGAGTAGGTGAGGGAGATACGGAGGTGAGTGTCGAGTGAGGGAGGTGAGTGTCGAGTGAGGGAGATGAGTGTTGAGTGAGGGAGATAAGTGTTGAGTGAGGGAGGTGAGTGTCGAGTGAGGGAGGTGAGTGTTGAGTGAGGGAGATAAGTGTTGAGTGAGGGAGGTGAGTGTCGAGTGAGGTGAGTGAGGTGAGTGAGAAAGTTGAATGAGCGTGGGGAGGCATCGAAGATTACTTAGACCACCAAATGACACTCCCTTCTAAAACACATCACTGCTGGTAGGGGCGTATCGGAAGGCAGTCCAAACATTCGAGGAAGCGTACAACCTGGAGCGGACTATGACGTCATGTGCGGGCACATACGCGTGTCTCCTCGTCCAGCTGGGCAATGAGCGGGGATTGGAACAGTTCTGTGAGAACCTGTCGGAGGATAACAAGGTTGAGAGCTACATCGCTCACTGCTACCTCGCCCTCATGAAGGTAGGGGAGGAGGTCGGGGGACTCCGAGTTACTGGAAATCTGGATTGAAAGTTGCTGCAAAATTTGACGATTGATTTATCCCTCGATTAGCAATCAGCACCCTCAACCTTTACCACACACAGGAAGATTTCGCCCGTTCAGCCACACTATCGGAGCGGGCTTGTCAACTCGCGCCGCGCTACATTCCCGCACTCATAGCCCGCGGGTGTAGCGAGATGTTGAGCAGTAAGACCACCTCGGCAATGATCACATTCAGAACAATACTCAGTATGAGGTCCAGTTGTTTCGAGGCGCACAAGGGTGAGGGATTGTTGTTCGTAGAAACTAGAAAATGAAGCTCTTCCGGGTCTCATTTGTGGGAATATAGTATATCTGCACTTTATGGAAAATAATAAGATCATATTGTGGAGACCACTCATCACGAATATTTGAAGCTAAGTATAATTTGTTGATATTTAGTATATTGTTGATTGTTCCATCTTCTCCAGGCATGGTGATGGCGCTGCTCCGATTTGAGCGGTACAAGGAAGCGGTAATCGCCGCCAAAGAATCGGTGAAACAATGTCCAGGGCAGGCACGTACTTTCCTACTTATAGCTCATGCTACGAGTAGATATCCTGACGAGTCGGGCGCACCGGGAAAACTGAAAGAACGGGCGAAAGTGAGCAATGATTCTCAAATTACCCGCTCTGAAATAAATGGTCCATGTTTTTCACCGCTGATTTTCTCGTTCACTTGAAAATTTATTCTTGTTCAAGAGGACGATTAATCTCACAGGATTTTTATCTGAAAGCTCTGTCACTGGATCCATCTTCAGAAGAGGCAGTGTGTAACTTAGCAACCATCTATATTCGGTTAGTCACGTCATTGTTGCTTGGTGACGTCATAGTTACAGACTACAGATTACTGCTCCTTTATAAAAAACAAACATATTGCAAGTCAACACAAATTTCACAATTCTTTGTTAAGGGAAGGAAAGGCTAAAGAAGGGTTGGAACATGTGAAGACTTATCTGATTAGCAACTCCAGTGCCAGAGCCCACACAAGTGCTGGAGAGTGCTATCTGGCTATCAGACAGTTTGACAAGGCGCATCAGCATTTCAACATTGCTCTAGAGTGAGTGTTTTTGTGCCTGATTGCAGTTTCGAGACGTTATTATTTCAGCTTTTCTTTTTATAAGTTTCAAGACGGAATTCACTTGGGTTAAGAATAGATTTGAAGTTCCTGATTCAATGCTTGATCCTAGGTTGAATAGAACATATGTGCGAGCGTTGAATGGGTTGCAGTTGTTGGAACACGGTGAAAACTTGGAAAATACAGAGGTGAGGAAGTTTGGTGGGCAGTCACGTTCCAAATACTAAACATTTATTAATTCTTGAAAACACCGCCTTTTCAGAACGAATTTGCGCCAGCAACGCCTCAAACTAGTTGGATTAATGTGAGTAACACTTGTCGTTCCTTGGTCATTTGCCAAAAACGGTTATTCAAGTCAAAATTGGGGACTACTCATCCTTCTATTTCAGATTTGACACAGTTTCAACGTAGTCTGACTGCGTAGCGCAGAGCAGAAATAGTTGTTGCAAATCGATGATTGTTCAACAGTTTGGATGACATTTTGGACGTGTTTTTACGGCTTGTTTCCTGAACATTGAACTGTGAAATTTTCTGGTGCGAAACGACAGATTCTTTATACTATTTTGACTATTTTAACGTGGAAACTTCAACTGTGACGACATTTAATATTCATTCCCAAATATTGAATCGAAGTTTTAATCCTATTGCTATGGAATGAATGGGCTTATTGCCGAAAGACGTTCTCAGGAATCCTGCGACAATATCCGAAAATTGGCAAATTTGTTGAACTTCGCGTCAGGCGCGACGACAATTATACAAAAACAATTGCGCAAAACCTGTTTGCGCAGCGCGCGCGCGCTATTATAATAAGTCGTCGATCGACGAGTCGTTCGTTCAGTGCCACATCGCGCGCGAAATGCCTATCACGAAGAACTGGTCAAGAGAAAACATCTGATTGGGTAGGCATAGTATTATGAATTTAAATATTAAATCATCAAGTTTACATTTCAATGTTGTCTAACTTGCGAATATAATGGTTTAGTTATACATGCAATCAATATCTATTGCTGATGTACCGTATCTCTCGATATAAGGGATTGAAAATCGATGTTTGGGCTTCGTCGATTCGATGATCCTCTAAAGGCCACAAAAATCAGTTATCTCACAAAAAGCAATGATTTTTAAGACCATCATATAAGATGTCTTGCATATTTCAAATGGTTAAAAATAAAAATTGCACCCGGTTTTTAAAAATTCTACCAATATCGGAAATATGAAGAATGATCAGTGATCATGTTTCTTACTCTCGGATTATCACACAGATTACATCAATCGAGGAACGCACAAAAACAACAACGGAAAGGAACTAAAGTGCTGTCGGGATACGTGTTTTCGTCTCGCAGTTCGAACACAATTCTGACAGTTGGTGTATAATTATCAATTAATTAACCGAGTCAATTATCAATAAACCGAGTCTCACGACGATGAATTCGATTCCTGTGATCGTCGGAGAGATTTTCTCGGTTTTATCCTAATTTCCGGTTCATTTTCGTCGTCCATCGTAGCGGATGTATCTTTGTCCGGTGAAGCGACAGGACTGGCAGCTGACTTTGTGGGAGTGGAAAGGAATTGGGTACCATCATCGATTTCAGGATTTTCGGGTTTAGGTTCATCTGGGACGTCATTTTCCTCTTCCTCTTCTTCTCCCACTTCGGTTTCTGGGAGAGCATTCACCTTGGCCTCGATTTTGTCTTTGATCTCTTTCATTTCTGGATTGATCTTTCCCCCGGCTTTGTTCTTGGCAATCTTCTTAGCGGCAAATTCTCTGAAATTAAGAAAGGAACTAGTTTCAGGATTGAATCAAATTCAATCTCGTTTCACTTTACTCTCGAGAACGAAGAAAGAAAGGTACAGGATAGGTAAGAACTGACCTATCATTTTCCTTGTCTGCTTTTCTTTTCCTCTTGTCGGCCTTTCTGCTACCAAACTCGTCATCTGATACGATCTCAACTGTAAACCTGGAACACAATGGTTAGAGGTCTCACAAAATGAGTGAGAGGATATTTTGCAAAAAAGGTGGAGTTAAACAGCTCACAATAGCTGTGCAATGAAGTCATGTGTAACTTACGATGGCTCTTCTTCAGTGAACTCCGAAATAATTTTAGCTTCCACAATTTGAGGCGGCGGTTTCTTCGGGTTTCGGGGCGCTACTCGTTTGTTAGACTTATCTGTGACGATTGACGATAAGAATTTAGATGACATGTTACACCAGGGGGCAGTCTCAAAACGAAGTTAGCATCTTTTTCTATCAATCTACCAACTTATTACTGGTAGAGGTAACTGATACCTAGATTCGTGAAACTGCCACTATCGACTCACCTGTAGAGCTCTTATTCGCCACCGGATGTGACTTTGTCGCCGTCTTCCTCACTGGAGTTGAAGACGGCACTGTTTTTCCAACACTCGGCCTCCCTCTTCTCTTTCCCGGAGCCGACGACTTCCGGACGGGTTTCTTGACGGGAAGTTGGTAGTCATCATCGTTTTCGTCAGTGTCATCATCGCTATCCTCTCCGACGGGAAGAAGAGGAATCCCATCGTCATCATCATCCTCCTCCTCAACCTCCACTTCAATCTCAACACCCTCCGCCTCGTCGCATTCTTCTTGCGAAATGATCGTCGGTTTGAAAACACCTTTCTTCGTCGGTGACCGCGTCAGTTCCGCAGTGTCGGGTAGTTTTATGAGGATCTCTTGCGAGACCAAGGCGGGATTTGTCTCCGCTTCCTCCGACTGTGATGATATTTCCGGTACTTCTTCATCAGCTTTGCTAGGTGCTTCCTCCGTTTTATCCGTTTCAGAGTTCGGTTCCGTGGAGTCTCCGGTCGAAGGGGGGAGTTGGGGAGTCTCTTTCTCTTCTGCGTCTGAAGTCAGCACACCCGTTGCGGGAAGCTCTTCTTCCCCTTCTTGTGAAGATGTCGATTTCAGATGAGGTTTCTCCTTCACAGGCGACTCTTCTGCGTCATCCTGCGATTCGGAAAGTTTCTCTTTTCGGACCGGAATTTCAACTTCTTCCTCTTCCTCCCCTTCTACTTCCTCCTCTGATTCTGTTTCCGGTCTCCGGATAACCCTCTTCTTCACCCGGTGATGGGTGACCGGTGCCAACTTCTGGATAGGTGTCAGGAATGATCGGATATCATTCAACTTCTTCTTCTTCTTCTCATCCGCAGCAGGAGTGCTCGACAACATGGATACAGTCGGTGATTGACCCAAATCAACCTTATCAAGACCAATTTTCTTCTGATGACGCGTGCTGACGAGCGTGAGCCGCTTTTCCGGGAGCTTTAATTCCCGTTCCGGTGACGGCGATTTCCGTTTGTAGTACGGCATGGGATCGTATGAGTTTTTGATCAGTTGGTCGTACATGCTGTTGAATGACTTCCGGATAAACTCGCTATCGTGACCCTTCGTGTTGATTTTGATCTTCATGACTTTCTGGGGCTCGAGTTTGTCGTGAGTTGGACGGTGAACGGGAATTTCGGGTTCCTCGAAGAGTTCAGGTTTGGTGACCGATTGTTTCGGAGTCTCATCCTTTTTGAGACTTGGTGATGTCACCGGCATGGTTCGTACTGTGAGTTCAGGGGTCTCCAGGGTGATCTCATCAGCCGAGTAGTCAGGATCCGAGGCTTCTTCCATCAGAACTCTCTGTTTGGGAGTTGGTTTCTTTGTCCGCTTCTTCACAATTTTCTCCGCACTTGGATCTCTCACTTTTCGCGGTCTTCCTCTCTTCTTTTTCGGGACGGGTTCCTTATCAGGGGCATAGTCTGGGTCTTCATCTTCAGATACGGCTGCATCCAAATCGTATACGGCTTTCGTCTTCTCGGGCGCGGTTTTAGCTTCGTCAACATCCATGGGTTCCACGGTGTCTTCGTCATTCTGTTTAGACTTGGTGAGATCTGCGATCCAGTTATCTGCAGCCTGGAGATGGTGGGATATAGTTTTAGCTTTTCTACAGAATGATATCACGGATATCAATTGAAAAAGTCGCAGATTCTGTGGGTAATTCATATCGGTTTGAATCCAGAAAATTCTATCAACCTTATCGTCTTCATCTTCGTCGTCTTCGGAATCGGAGGGGGGCTTGGGTTTCTTCTGAGCTCTGGAGGTGAACTTCTTCTTGCTTCGCTTGTTAATCGGGGCATCGACAGCCTTAGAAAGAGGTCGATACAATAGCAAATCGTAAATGTGATGCGAAGATGGAAGATGAAATTTGCAGTTCAAGCTGACATTGAAATTTCATGCTATCAAACATAACAAAACCGTGCTATGTGATTGCAATCCGTGATATAACTCACCACAACGTGACGAGCTTTGACAGTCGGATGATCGATATCCATTTCAACAGCCACGGGCACTCTGTGCGGGTTGAAATCAAACTTGTCCGGGATGTAAGTCTTCGTGTTCGGCACCTGCGGGAAATTCGGCTCGTTGATAGGAGGGCTGGCAACGGAAGAGAGTGTCAGAAAACGATCGACGAGTTTGATCCGTCACAAAGTTGTAATAATGTCGTTATGTACTGTGAATGATATATGCTGGCAGACTCAACTCTCAGCCTGACAGGCGCTCGACATCACAGATGACGATTATTAATTTTTGAGACAGTTGTGACTTTCTACTCATTGTCGATAGTAGAAAGAGTATCTTATCTCATTATCTCAACTAATTCTCACGAAAGTATGGTCTCATACGGCAGGAACGAATTGGGGTTTGGTGCCTCCTAAGAGGTCCTGAGTTTAAAAGTCCAGAAGCGAAATCACCTGAATTCCACTCACCAATTTCTCGGGTGGAGCAAAGAACTTAGCAGAGAGCTTAACCTCGCCAGGGAAGGGTGGTAACTTGACATTGGCACACTTGCAGTTGATCACGCCAAACGCCAGGTCGCAAACAGCGTATCTAGGGTGAAATAGTGAGTGGTGAAGAATGAAAAAGGGGTGCAGACAGATAAAGGACGTCAAAAAAGAGAGAATGGGAAAACAAAGGAGTGTAACTCACATTTGTTCGTTGAGAGTCTCATTGAAGGGATCAATAGCGTCAACAGCCTGTTTAACTGTCTCGACCAGTTTTTTCAAGAATGGGAAGTTGTCGTTCTTCTGCATCAGCGGCTCCAAAAACCACCACAATACATCTGAAATGGTTAATCAGTTAATTGAATGTTTATTAGTTAAGTGAATGTTTCATCATCCAATAAAATACGGCTTCTCCGTATCAAATACTGCCTTTTTCATTGTTATTCGATAAGCAGAAGAAATCCGATAAGTAATATGTATACAAAGTACAAGCAGAAATAATGCACATTTTCCGTTTTGTCTTTGTACGTTCCGTTTAATCGGGTTTCTCTATCGATGATGACCGATGCAAATGAAAGGGACCCCTTGCTACCCGAAACTGTAAACAACACATCAAAACACCCGCGAATCATCAAAATCTCAGTCCTATCCCTGACCATCTTCACCCTAGGACTTATCCAAACATTCCCCCTTGCCATCCTCCTGGCAGACTCTCTCCAACTCGGCTCCTCCACCACACAAGCCGAGCTAATCCTCGCCGCTTGGCCTGCCTCCTCCCTCCTATCCTCCCTACTCCAACCTCTCCTCTCCTCCACACCAACTCCCATATACCTGCTCGTTACAGGAATACCATGCTGTCTCGGATTCGCTTCTTTCCTACCGTCAGCGTCCTATACCACCGGTACTTGGTACGTGATCACCGCTATCACCGCTAGATTCGTCTCCGGTACCGCTCTTTTCCTCCTATTCAACAGAACTGGTGTCATGATGACACGAGCTGTTGGTGATGACGTCACAATGACGTCATGTCTGTACGAAGTGTTCAGCTCCGCGGGACAGGCTGCGGGAGCGTTCATCGGGTCGTGTGTGCGGGAAAAACTGGGCTTCCCAGAGACGATGCTCAGCGCGGGGGTGATGGTGCTGGTCGTCACGGTCGTGTTGCTTGTGTATTGGTGTGCGGTGGGAACTGTTACGCGAGGGGAGTCAGATAGTGAGACTGCGAATGATAATGATACCGGATCTGCCCGATTTCCATCAAACAATGACGTCATATCCACAGAACGACCTACTAGGTCCCGAGCTCTCTATCTCCTCCATTTTACACACCAGATTCTGATCTTTCTGTGGATGCCCCTCACCCTTACGGGGGCTACTATGGTGTTTGTAGAGGGAAATCTGACTCATTTCTACTCCACTGTTTACGGCAAGTCTCTCAAATTCGGGGGATTACTTCTCGGAATTAGTGGGGGAGTTTATAGCGTTTCCGCGGCGGTTTTTGGGATTCTGGGAACGAAATGGAGTGTTTTGACGGTTGTGATGTTGGTTTGCGGACTTATAGGAGTATCACTGAGTTTGGTTGGTCTTGGACCAGTGATAGGTCATGATATAGCGGTGTCCACGGTATCGTTTAACTCCCTGCTGGTGTGCAGCGCGGCAATACAACTCAATACTATGACAGTGTCGGCAGTGTGTTTGAAAAGAGTGGTGTCAAGAGAAGATGCGATGTCAGTGGTGATGAATGCGATGAATCTGGCATATAATATCGGTGCTTTTATCGGTTTAGCGGTGAGTGGCCCACTTTTGGAGACGAATATGGAGTATTCCGGTGTTTTTGCTTGCGGTACACCGTTATTTGGAGTTTCGGCGGTTATTTTAGGAGTTTTTGCAGTTTATCAGCATAAACGTGGTGTGAGAATTATAGAATAGTGCATTGATTAATGAATGATGTTTGATAATGAACAATGAATTCAGTTTACGTATATGCATAAAAATCCTCTCTATTCCTAACAAGAATCATCTCAATCTATTTATCGAGTCAATATCTATCCATATTGAGTCAATGAGTTTATAGAATTTCCCCAAAATTCATCTTACCGAGCGATGACTTGAGCGAGTCCTTCCTCTCGATATTCATATTGGGATGATGAGCAAGGAGATGAATGAGCGTCGGGAGTGCGTATTCCGGCAGTACCGTGTGATTCCGCTCTGAGTTGCCTGTCAGAAACAACCGTTATTCATACATATTACAATTGATAACAATTTGCAAGCAAAGGTTTGATTAATTTCTTGATAGATTTGGGGCGAAAAGATAAGGAGTTTGTGAGTCCCAAACTTCTCCTCATTCTGCTCAAATTGGGATGCAATGGTGGTGCCATTGTCTTATTTCTGCTCTAACCATATCCATGCTCAGTACTCACTCGAATTCATGACCATGAAGTCTCTCCTCAACTGAATGACTCTTAGGAGGATCTGCCGGGCTTTGGACCGGCGCTCCTTACCCACGTCGGTGGCGTAAAACGCGAGAAGAGCCACATACTCGAGGGGGAGTTTCATCGATGTCAACCCTTTCTGTTGAGTGAAAGTATTTCGTCAGGCAAATTGGTGATTGATTTGTGACTCTCACACATAGTAAGTCACAGTGTGATATCAGATTTGGAGTGCTGAACACCATATCAGACGATTGTCTTACCTGGAGTTTATTAAGCATGGCCTGCTTCACTTGTGGACAGGGGTCTTGGATGAGCCATGCGACCTCTTGGAACAGTTCCAGTGGAATCAGATCGAAACAAGAGGGTTCACCGGCGAGTTTCAGCACGCACAGACCCGCATGGAGACGCAGATGAGACATCGAACATAGCCTGGGAGATAAGAGAAGTTAGATCAGAAATGATCATTAATTCAGTCGAGAGTAACAAGTTTTGGATACCCATTTCTCGATTTCAAGATATCAATACATAGCAGTTTTCTAACCTGAGTTCACTGTTCCCGTTCATATCGCCCTTTTGCTGGAGTAACGCCCACAGCAGTTTCAGAACGGGAGTGGATATCATTGTCTTGTCCCCGGCTGTTCTCGACACCCAGTTCACCATGACGTGTAGACCCTCAATCTGAGGCGAGAGCCAAGTGAAGCATTCCCGATATTTGTGGACTTGGATATTTCAGAATAATTTGGTGGCCTATTTATTTGATCGTAACTGTGTTGTTCAAGAAATTCACACGTATGCTCCTTCACCAAAACAATGCCCCCTCACCTTGACTCTGGCATCCTTTGACAGCTCATCCTCCTCGNCCGGGGGCTTCGCCCCCCTAACCCCCCGACCAGGGACGTTGCCCCTGGACCCCAATGGGGGCTGCGCCCCCATACCCCTGCCGCAGCTTGCTCGCTTCGCTCGCTGCGCAAACTCGACTCGCTTCGCTCGTCGAGGGCCCCCCCCGGAAAAAATGTCTGGCTACGTGCCTGGAAATGATGGATACTTCTTGCTTCTAAGTACCTCAGATAAAAGAAAATCTCTGACGACATCTCTGCTGAATTCCTCGAATATTTTCGGAGCAACTTTAGCGATTTGAGCCACGGCTTTGACGATTGAAGGAAGGTTCGGATGGTCAGCATCCAGCAAGCCCACTATCGACTGAAAATGGGTAGATTTCGTTAATCTATGCTTCGAATGGACTCGATAGAAAAACTGGCCTCAAGATGGAAAGTTTTTGCGTGAACACAGAACATACCTCGAGTAAGCGCTCCAGCACTTTAGGACTGTCTTGATAGACGGCATGGATTACTTGGATCGCTTGTTTGGCTTGACTGGGAGTTCCTTCTTTTGCAAGTTTTAGTAGCTGAGGCTGCAGGCAGCCAGCCACTGTCGGGTGTCGTTTGTCCAGACCATTGGCTGAATGAAGCAAGGTCAAAGTGTCCCAAACATTAATAAGAATCGTGAGAGCGAAAAGGGATGAGACTCCAAACTTGAAAATTGTCATCATCGAAAAAGAATTCGTCAACTGGACATGCTCACCAGTTTTAGCAAGGATCTTCAAATCCATGAGGACAACTTCATTATCAGGGTTCTTCAGATTCACCAACAACTGTTCGAACACCTCCTCAGCTTTGAACTGTCCCGGATACACCGTAGCAAGGGACAGAATAAGGTGGAGTCCCTTCTGTCCATTTACAAACACATTGAACTTGTCCTCGTCGTCTGAATCCGCTTCTCTCGGGGCTGTTAACAGTTGAGATGTGATGTTAACAAGGACTGTGATACAGGTGGAGTCAGCGAGGACAGGAGCTGTTCTGTCCATGAGAGCTCGGATTGTGTCCATGATTGGATTCTTATTTGTCAGCTTCTTCATGATCTCGCTCACTGCTCGGGCCACCTGCTGGCAGCTGACGCCAGGAGTGACAATCGTTTGGAATGCCTGGAGATTTGGACAGGATATTAGAGAAAATCGGGGATGAAGGATAATCATTTGAAAGAGAATTGAGCCGAGTGAAGATTGTGTGAGATAATTCCGAACAACAATCTACCTTGAGGAGCGACCGGTCGTGAACAAGGGTGTTGCTCAATCTCTTCAAATCACTGTTTGCCGTTTTTGAGTCAGGAAGTGATTTTGAAAGCATACTGACTTGATTAAGCAGCTTCTTTCTATCTTCTTCGCCAACTGAAAGAGGTTTTCAGTCATTCAGAAATAAAGTTATCTTTTGAGAGGTAGGAAACTATGGATTCTCTCAAACTTACTTCCTTGCTCAATGGCTTTGAGCAGCGCGGCGAGGTGCATTCTGATCGTCTGTTGATATCTAAGCAGTTCATTGAGCGCTTTGATCGCTGCCGCGTCCAACAAGCAGTATGTCCTTAGGAGGATGTTCATTCTGTCCTTGGCTCCCAAACTGACAGGTACAAGGCAAGAGAGCAGCAGCCTTTCCACCAACAGTCGGTCCTGAAGACGCGCGCAGCGGTTAGAACGGTGTTTGTTTACCGCGCGCGTAGTAAAAAGACTCCGACGCGCGCGGATTTGATGCCACTGCAATTTGCTTTCAACGAAAAATAACGCACAAAAATTGGTAGAAAATGCGCGGCTCTATGTTCTCGACTCCCGAGAAAAAGAATTGATGAAGGAGCACCTGCTCTCTGATTGGTTGATAAGTGGCGGGAGACATGTTTTGAGAGCGCGCGAAACCTCTCACGACGCAGAATTGAAAATAGACTCAGCGCGCCAAGAATATCGCGAAGTGTATTTGTACTTTCGCCCCGCACAACAATGAAACAGGAAATTTGCGGAATTATCCCGGAAACTTAATTGAAATTGGCGTAATTGCATTTAATTAAAATTACATGGCCTGATCTCTCCAAGTTGATTTCAATGAAATCTGGCGTCGTAATCTCTGGGTTCAACTATTCACAAGCAAAGTAAATCCCCGGGTCATTTCATAATTTCAAATATCTTAGGTGCGTCTATTGGGGCTACGTTTCAAAATGTTGTACTCCGTGATTTAGCATCAACATCAGTTAAGATGTACATTGTTTTCGATGAAACAATGCAATGTATAGTATGTATCTGTTTGTTGATACAATAACGTTGAAACACAACACCATGAATACTGCATATAGTGCTATGTGTATACTGTGTATACACGCTTCTTATGAGAGAGTACATCGAACTTGAATAACAATTATGAATTTTTCCTGAGATAACCTCAAATAACGTGAGATACTGGGTCCCAAAGTGATTCTATCCAAGATATAATTCAGCGATTGCGGGACACTAACCTGACTTGTATTCTGGTAGTAAGTATGAAGAACTTTGTTGGGCATCCACGCCACTTGCCGGATTTTTGACGGGTCCTTCTTGTTGTTGATCTCCTTGTACAACCGTGCTACGTTCATGATGGCTTGATGCCGGATTGGCCATTTCTTATCCAACATTCGTTCCTGCAATGAGTGGGATTTAGCTTCCGCCGCGATATTTGCTTGAGACCTGCTGGTGTCATAACTCTGACATCAGTGTTGTAACATAATATTCACTGACACCATTTTCGCACAACGCGTCGCTTGCCACCATATTTCTAGTTTCACTCCTCGACACCACCGACTCGGCAAGTCCATTGACAAGTCACCCCCTGACCTCACCTGCAGAATGAGGAAGAGTTCAGGTGTCATTCTGGTGATATCTTCAGATGCAATAGCGTAAACCACCTTCACTGCTTCCAGTCTAACTTTCTCATCGGGGTCTCTGTGTCTCTTGCACAAGTTACTGTAGCAGTCCTGTGGTATATTTGGGGTAGTACGAAGGTTGGAATATTGCCAAACAAGGAAATAATTGCTAGTTTTTACCATGTATGAAATGGATTGGGGTGAGCTTCAACGAATGAGGGTTGGTGTAGTGAAGTGAATACCGAGTAATTTGTAAATTAGGATTCATTGGGAATGGAGAACACAACATTTGTGAATTGTGGCCCCCCTCTATCTCTCGTCATCATATATACCATCCAAGGATCATGTATTTCCCCCTGCTTACTCACATCGCTCAGTGTCAGATGGTTGAGGATGAAGTTCTTGCACGTGCTGACACACTCCGCCCTCACAGCAGCCTCTATGTCATTGAACCGTCTGAGGAAGCAATTCCAAAGCTGCTTGTTCTGCGTTGCTAGCTCTGAGCCTTTGTCCGAGAACATCTCCGCAAGCAACCTGGAATGTTAGGAGCATGAGTTTTCTGAAAACAACACGAAATAACATCGAATTCTGAGGCATATCTTTTAAAGTCTTAAAATTAATCAATATTCATACGGTGTAATTGTATGGCATTCTTCTGAATCAAGGACTGTCCTTCGAAAGGCATTTGTACATCTCAAAAGGACAACTGATTCTAACGCCTAACCTTGTAACTTCCAATCTCTCATTAACATCAGCACTCTTTAGTTTTTCCTGTAGCTGTGGTAGCACAGCCAGTAGAATACTAGGACACACTCTGTTCAGTTCCTTGATGAGATCATATACTCTGCTGTGCAGTCCTGGGTAGTGATGATGATGTCAGTGATGTCAGGGATGACTGATGAATCATCAGTGAAGACTGATGAATCATCAGTGAAGACTAATGAATCATCAGTGATAAGTTGCCATATTGATATGTTGTGCTATGCCGTTTTTTCATAGCGTGAACAATTGTCAATACACATGAATTTCTTTTCAGTCAATTGCTGGGTGTACACTGTACATTGCACAAGTTAGGGTTTACAAAGTACAAGTAGTAAGTACCATAAACTTCTTATGTGCACAGTTGTACATCATCATGCTATACAGAGATATATTGTGCAATGAAATACATAACATTGAAATACATAACATTGTATTGTTTTCATGATTGATGTGTCAAATTGGCCATTAGCAGCCAGTCAAGTCACGTGCTTATTATGTTACCGGGAAGTTATCGTTGCAAAAGCAGTACAGAATAAATTGGAAGAGACAATGAAAGATTTGACTGCCCAGTTTCCAGGCTTAGATGATATTTCGAAAAAGATACATCAACTAGATCATTACCTGAATCTGTCTCCAAGCCCTTCATGAGTGCAGCATTGAAGAATTTCTGAATGTTGGGTTCCATGTAAGCTGAACTCTTGTTAATAAGTTCCTTGGCTAATCTGTGAGCAGCAGGTTTTCTTGACTTGTACGGTTGAATGATGTGCATCAGGATGATATCCATCACATCCTGAGAATTGAGTTTGGGATGGATTTCCAAGAAGAAATTATGTCTCAAACTTACAGCTTACTAACTCGAAAATCAACTTCAAATGATTTCTCGATACAAGGCCTTAGCTTTAAAGCTTCCTCCTTAGAATTCAAATTATTCTCCAACCTGAGGAATTGAATCTCCTTCCTGCATAACTGTCATCATGATATCGACCATGAAGGTCTGAACTTTACCCACATGTCTGTCATTGAATATCTGGGATGATAGATAAATGTGTTAGATGAAGTTCAACAAAACTAGAGTACGGTAATGCTCAATTTAGAATTTATGCTATTGAACTTTTACTTTTGAAAAAGTCGTCTATCTAGAAATTCATTATTGTTCCAGGATGTGATCAACAAACCTGGAAGAAAGTTCTGAATAAACTAAGAATAATGTCTGGTGCATCCAGCTCCATACACAATATGAATGTCTTCACACAGGCTAGATTCTCCAGAAGGTAGAAGTACCGTTTAAAGCTCTTTCCCTCAATGTCTTCAAGTCCCCTAAGCTGTTCCACAAACATCATGAAGATCTCCTGGGGTTGAAGAAGTCAGAAATTTCATTGTCAGAAATGACTGTGGACCACGAATCCTCAATTTCATGATACTGTCCTAGATATCGGTTCAAAGCATGGAATGTGTATTAGAGGAGATCTTTATTGAAATTCACCTTTAACTGTTCATCAGCATATGGTGCTTCAGGTGCATAAATCCTGAGCACATCGGCAGCACAACAAGCCACAAATAGTTTTACATCTGCATCTTGATACTCCAAGAGATCAGGAGAAACTAAGCTAGCACAAATTTGATCTAGCTCACTCTTATCCTCTTCTTGGTCAATTTCTGAGAGAAATGCTGCCCAGGCCTGAAGATTGGAACCAAATTGTAATGAATAAGCAAAAAGTTTCAAACAAACCCATTCATGAAACTTAGATACACACAGTAGTTCTGAATTGCCAAAGAATCAAGAAATAAACTATATAAAGATACCTTCAATCTTTCCAACAGTTCACTTTTCTCTATCTGTCCACTGATTTCCTTGTTGGGTGCGGGTGGCTTAGACATCTTTATCTCTCAATCCAAAACATGAACCCCTAAATCCAATATTTGTCAATACACTGGCTATGTTATCTAAAATGCTAATACCAACAATGGTAGTATTGTAGAATTCCCTTCATATAAGATTTATATACACTCTCACTGTTCTAGTTCAAACTCTTTTGAGCTATCCATATTAGATAGAACTCACATTTTTTAAATTACAAACTTTACTGGTTTAGACATCAAAACACTTATATATACAATCAAATTTGAGAAGCGATGGCCAAACTTTGTGGAGATTCGAAGAAGAGACAAATGCCATTAGATTTGTGGTGAAAGTGTGTGGGTTTGACTCACTGTCCTCGATGTTCGATCATCAGAAGCTTTAACTTTACTTAAATACAGAATGATCTAAGATAAAATGATAATAAGATGTAAAAGTCCCACATGCTAAGATTTTAAAAGTGACTGAAGGTAATAGAAAATAATAATAAATTATGGTTGCTTGTTCACAGTAACAGGGTAAAAAGATAAATTGATATTTTAGGGATTTTAGTACCATGCACAACTCTGTCATGCAGATCAACTTTGAATGGTTGTCTCAAACTACTACAACATATTCAATATTTTGATGATCAAGTGTGGCAATAAGCAATCATGTCACATAGTGAATGATGCTCTTATACAATATAATGATTTGGTCGTTGGTTTGTCTGCGTCTTTCGTGATTTTATAGACAGGCGTCTTTCATGACTATGTAGAAAAAAGTGACACTTTTCTGCAATCTGTGCATGTTACTATGGTAGCTTAGAAGGTGCAGGTGCATGAGATAGAGTGATCAGCAGGAGCTCATTTAAGAAGACTCTACTTTCATTACATTGCACTCTTTCTTTGCTGATGGAAAATCTGAACATGCTGATTGAGCAATGATCATATTTTCTCAAGTTCTCTTACTATCTAACTGTGTTAACAAATAATTGATACATCACAAGACTATAACAATGAATAGCAATTCTGTGTTTACTATGTTTGTTTTGGTGTTTGGAAGGTGTGAGGATGTACTGTGATATGAATTTTGCATTTCTTGTTCAGTTCATATTCTGTTGTCCAGGATGTTCTTTCACTTTGAATTGAATTGAATAATTTTGACATGAATCAACACTAATATTCACTTAAGACTGATCCCTACAAGACTTCACTAGTAAGTACCCCAGTCTGGGCACCCAGAATAAAACATTCATATAACAACTTACATGCAAAAGTTAAAAATTATTATCAACAGTTGATTAACATAACAAAACCTATATACAGATAAAAATAAATAATTTGATAAGATAAAACTTAAAACACATGCTATGCGTGAGAAAATAAGCTTTAGTCAAAACGACTTTAAGTTTAATGGTAGGCATTACTCCAAACATACAGTTTCCAACACCTCATAAGTTTTGATTTTCATGCTTCAAATAGCCACACAATAATTGAAAAAGTGGTTCCGGTTGCAAACCAGCTAAGAATGCTGAGCTGTTCACTAGTTTTCATCATCACACAGGTGGAAAATTTTCACAAAGTAAAATCAAACTCAAACGCGCGCAACCAGCAACGTGTGCACATCTCAGCTCTGTTTCTCGCGCGCGCCTTCACACTGCAACTGCATAAATGCGCGGGCGCGCAACATGAACAGAGGTCAAATAAAATCTAATGTGCAGTGTGCACACGTTGCGCCCCCTGTTCTACTCAGTGAACTGAAAAGTCGTAGAAAAGAGACACGCAGCGCGCGCGGAGTATTTGGCGCGCGGAGTATTTGGGTCACGCAGCGCGGGAACATGGAATCTGATAAAAATGTTTGTCCATGTCTGATGTCAAATAAATATGTCCGCGGGCGCAGGGTGACATGACCCAATTACCCAAATTCTCCGCGCGGCGATGCTATTGCCGGATGTTATCTGTCCACTTGCCACTGTTTCTTGCGCGCGGCGCGCGCGCATGAAAAAGCGAGCAGATAGCATCCGGCAACGATGCTATTGGCACCGCTGACGCAAAAATGATTCGCGCGCAATTCAATAATTCATGCGCCGCGCAATTGCAATCAGCAATGAAATGATCTCGACTGGAGCTCAAGAGCTATCAATACCATCTATTTCATATTTATTTAACTTTAACTTTAAGCTAAATGTACAGAAATAAGATTAAGTCCAAACTTAGACTCGACAATTAGTTCGGGATTACAATTACATTTTACAAGTTACAATATTGCATTAATCATAATGCAACTCAGTCTCAGTCTCAGATCATTAAGTTTTAGTTTGTACTCACATGTATACCTTAACCTTAACGGTAACCTAGTCCAAAATCTTTCCTCAGTCTGAGATCAAACATGATCAGAATCACAGTCTCACTAGTAGTAGCAACTTGCATTTTCATTTTGCTCTACTTGTGAATGTGATAACGGATAAGGACGTACCGTTCCGGTCTACAATCCGAGCGCATCTGATCACGATCTCAAGTTGGAGGGATAGAGGGTGGGCGACTCCTGGGTAAGCTAAAAATCCGCTCACTCTCAGATTCTGTAACCCACGGCCCAAACCCTCTGATCAGGTCTCTGTGGTTTTCCTCCGCCGACTTTCCACTCGGCCGCTTTGTCTGTTTCCGCCGTTTGGCGAGTGAAAAGTGAGGGAGGAGGGAGGTTCTGGCTCGAGAGGGTGGGGCCGGGGCAGTGGGGTTATCTGGGACACGGTGTGGCCCACTTTGGACCCGCTGCTGACTGTATTTCACCTGAAGTGAAGATGTCTAACATTTGGAGTTGATCAACATTCAGCCACCATGATATCTTCAACAAAGTGCCAGGTCCATGCAATTAAGTTGTATCCTACCTTCTCGCATAAAAGAGCTGGTGGTTTCGCGTTTGGATCTCTCTTCTCATTTTCTTCTTCCCCTGATGAAGGTTTCACCAGCGCTGAATCGATTGTAGTACAATCTGGTATCAACATCTGAAAAGTGGAGTACAGAAATTTGGGCGTGGCAATTTTCCACGAAATCAAGGATGCTCACGAAGATTTTCACTAATACCTCATCACGGTCAAGAATAAGCTGATCTGGTGTGACCGCATCACCAGATCTCGGTGCCCCCGTGTGAGTCTGCTCCTGTATAAAGTTCACAAACTTCTGCACAGGGCTCGACAAGCTGCTCCTCCCACTACGGAGACTTCTCGGGGTCGGATTTGGTACCCGTGGTGGGACTGGCATGTGCACCTGTGAGAGCTTGGGGGTTGATGTGACGACAACGCGTGGTGATGATTGGTTGATAGCGGCGGTGTTCTGGGATTGGTGGAACGTCACCACCGCGGCGCTCTGTGATTGGCTGAGGTTTGGTAGCAGGGCATTTGATTGGTTAGGAGCTTGTTGGTCGTGGTCCAGGTCACCTGGCATCTGGGGTTGTGGTTGTAGAGATGCAGGCATTGGACAAGCTAGTGCTAGGCAGATTGATAAGTTTTGTCCACGTACAGAGACTTTATTTGGTGTCACAAATATCGAAATTAGGGACAAGTGCTCACCAGTGTCACGATAGCAGGTTCCAGTTGAGGCCTCTTCCCTCTGCCAGTCTCAGATGTTGTCTCAGGCTCAGCAAACTTTACAGCAGGCTCTTTCTTACGACCTATACTTCCCTGTACGACACAGGAAGTCCTTCAGACGAGGGAAAATCCCGAAAACTTTCGGAAATCCATGAATTCTCGGCAACAACAACAACAAGAACTTTTGAGATACCTTTTCAATGGCATTAGCTTGTCGAGTTAGGATGGAATCCACACTCCCAGCTGAGTCTAGTTCAGATCGGGTGGAAATGAGGTTATTAGTGAGCTTGGCTGTTGGTGCCTTCCTTTGTTTGGTTGTCGAACTCCTGCGATAAAAAAATGAGCCTTGAAGATTGAGGTTTGATAATGGGGACTATGATAATGGTATTGGTAAGTTCTCTTTGGGATGTATTCAATGTAATGATCATGAAGGAATTCACCTGAGCGTCAGTTTGCTAAGGTGCTGATCGAGCAAGTCATTCACAGAGATGTTCTTGATGCCACTACTCCTGTTATCCCAAGCCTGGAGAAGAGAGAGTGAAACACAAGGAAATATCTTTTCAGAGGTGATAAGAATTTGAGTTTATCATCAATCATCATGTCAATAATACCTGATGGTTAGGTGTTGTGTCCTTGTGGTTATCTTTAGTGTCCAGGGTGGATGATGTGTGGCTCTTCTTCCCGGGTGAACTGAAGAACTGAAATGAGAGAGCTTGAATTCTTGCAAAATAATACGACAGAGAGAGGATTCAAAACAAGAAAAAAACCTTAAAACGTGGAAAATTACCTACTCATTTTAACCCGACCCCCAACCTAAAAAACCCTGCCCTCACAAGTACCTTTACACACCCAAAACTATGTACCTCATTGCACCTCAAACCTCAATAAGGTACTTATGTATGTTTGTACCTTATTGCTATGACCTGATGATTTATGATCGGGGAATTGTCTGTAGTTAGAGTTATTAACGATAACCTCTTTGGCTATCTGCGACAGGGCGCGAGGAACGAGATATCGAGAGCAGTGTCTGTCTGTTACCATTACCATGGCAACTGTAAGATGTAACTTCAATAGCAGAGAGCCAGGCGGATTGAGCAAATCTTAGTCTTCTGCATCATTAAATAGCTCGGTATTCTGTGTGTGATCTGAGAAACTAGAGAAAAGTTTGTACAGCTCTGTGGAATTCGTAGGACAAAGTAGTACAAGCAAATTTCAGTGAAATTAGAAATCATCGCGCTATTGCTATGGACCGATATTTCAGGGACTGTTCTTGCTAATATTTGCTCTACCCAAATAGCTAATTCACCAGTATCATAATGCATGCCAATATGACTTGGATTCAATATATAGTTCCCACAGTTGTGGAAATCTTTCACAGGCGATCAAGAAGTGATTGATACAATTTTTTTTCGAGACTCCGAGTCTATTCGCATATTCTTTGATGTCGCTAAACACATAAAAAAGTTGCCGAAAATAAAAGTAACGAAAAAGATGTAACAAAAACGAATTTGTAGCGAAGTTCTCATATTCTGTGACCAGCAAGCAGACGGATAAAAACAATCGAGTGGAGAAACCTCGTTGGGAGACAAATGAAGCGCGGCATTTTTTCGCACAACTCCTTCATGAGACTCAACTTTAAAATGTTCGAACTTGCCAAATCAAGGTTTCGTGATAGAATCCAAGGAAATTTTATCAAAAATGTGGTAGTTACAACGTAAACGGAAAAAATTGTATACATCACGAGAAATGAGTCTATTCAAAACTTGTTATGCACAGCTGATGTGTATACAAATCTGCATCTGGCCTGGTAGATTGATTAAAAACTTAATTGCTTCCCTGGGACGGTTTCCGATTGTATATCTATTCTCGATCTTGATATCAGCCTCGGCATATAGTAGATAAAGACAAGAATGAAATGTGTATTGTCTTTCTCATAAATATAGCAGGATGACTTTTTAAAAAGACACTTTTAAAAGAAGAACAATGTAGATTTGCCGATGCAACACTGTGAAAGTCTATTGAAGATATTGAAGGTGAAACGAGTGTTTTCGTGCTAATGTTCTGGCAACGAAGCGTGAAAATCAGTTTTTCATTCAAATCATTGAAAATCGGTATTCAAATCATTGAAAAGATATACTCGCAGGAGAAGGATTAGGATATCAGTGTCAGACAGGATCTGATAGGAGAAAAGAGAGGATGGATATTGAGTGTCTAACTGAAACACTATCTGTGCCATCATGTACTTATGTAATTACTGTACTATGGTGATTCGTGGTTATTCCTAGCAGGAACTATCTAGATATCTATCCTGGACAATCCAGGAAAAATACATCCCATAATTTCTCCCAATGGAATATCCCAGCAAGCTAAGCAAACCCCTTACTCACCCCTTACCCTTTTAACCCCATCTACTTTCTCACCCAGACCCTCGCACCCGCTCAGTTGCGTAGCAACAATTTCCCATGCTCACCTCGCTCAGTTTCCATAGCAACAATTTCCCACGCTCACCTCGCTCAGTTTCCGTAGCAACATGACCCTCTTTATCATGAGCTGTGTCTGACTCTTATCTTCTGACACCTCCTGTTCCACAGATATGGGCAGAGTTCGGCTTGTTGTCCGGTATACTTCACACGCCGCACTTTGACAGTCCGGATGATCCGACCTGAGAGAGGGAGGGGGGAGAATCATTGACTGAAAATATTCAAAAGTACGGAGGTGCTTTCTACTTCTTGAGGAGAAAATTTAAAATCGGATGTGTTTCCATTTGAAAATATAGGTGTTTTGGAGAACTCAGAAAAACTTTTGTTGCTCCGAAACAAATTTTTGAGATTTGGGTTGCGAACATCTTCCCATATTTCTAGTTTTGTCACGGGTTTTCTCATTCACTCACCGGAGAAGGGAAGGGGTACAGGCCCTCTTCTTGAAGTGCATCTCCGCCTGCTTCAACTCGATGAGGTCGTTGTCGGTGAATCGGCGACTGAACCGCGCCCACTCGTCCGCAGTCAGGTAAAAGTGCATGTCTCGGATAGAACCTGAGGATTCTTGGGGGTGGGCGGGTGAATGGGAGGGAATCAGTTTATTGGTTGGTAATTGACAGCATATTGTCAACCGATAGGTCAGTAAGTCAGTCTGCCAGTCCATTGATCAACCAATAAGTCATTCAATCAAGTTCAACCGATTATGTTAGTTGTCATTGAGTCGCTTGCTCAATCACTTGGTAATCGTCACTTGGTAAGCGTCACTTGGTTAACGTCACTTGGTCAGTCTATGCTGTGACTCATCGTACCAGAAACAGCGCCAAACTGAGTGAGTAACTTGGCACACTCGACATGACCCAGCTTGCTGGCTATCATCAGTGGTGTGAAGCCGAGGATATTCACTTTGTTCACCTTGTGCGTTCTCTCTGCTATAGTTTTCTGGGAGAAGAGAGAGAGGGTTTCAAAATTGAGTGAGTTAGAGTAAGTTAGTTAGTTAGTTAGATGGGCTAGTTAGAGTTAGTTAGAGTGTGGTTGTCAGAGCGATTATCATGAGACCTTGCTTATTCAGGATGAAATAAGGCTACTTCTCGGTGTACGAAGCCTGGAAAAGACAGGTCTTCCCCTAAAATCATACCAGCTATAATTTCCCTCACTTCTTACCACAATGTCAGGATGTCCAGTTGCCACAGCATGGTGAAGTGTGGTATTCCCAAACTTATCCAACTTGTCAACCTTAGCAGAAGGTAGCATCGCACTATGGGGGTGATAATTGTTAGATCGAAAAAACAGCGTTGCACGGTATCCAATATCAATAGTTTCAGAAAAATTTGAATTGAACTTGAAGCTGTTCCACAATTACACAATCTCATCAGCTGGAAACGTCTATCGATAGTGGAAATTCCCTTCACATACCTAAACATGGCAAGGTTCTGAGAGCTGACAGCGTAGACGAATGGACTCATCCCGAAGAGATCTCCCTGATTGACATCACACTGTTTTTCCAGGAGTATTTGACAAATCTGGGGGGTAGCATACCTATCATTGTACCAGATATGTGATCAGGGTATGAATATATACGGCGTTCATTAAAACAGTTCTTGTTCATCAACAGTTGTTCATTAACAGTTGTTGTGTGTGACGAAATTAGGAAGACTCAACGGTTGTTACAGATTTCCTGATCTCACTGGTTCCTTGAATTAGGGGAAGATTGATCCACAGATATTTTTACCTGGAGAGCTGAGTGTTTGGGAGGAAGACACGCAGCCAGGTGGAGTGCCGTTCTTCCCAACCTGTCCGTCGTAGTCACAGACAGGCTACTGTCAAGGAGCAACTGAAAAACGGGAATTGTGAGATTGATGAATAAAGTGATATCAAATCATTTCCAATTCCACAAAAATAGGAAATCGACGAAAGTGAATTCAGTAATTGTCATAAAAATGTAAATCTCACAAAGCACACACTCTCTCCCTTGTAGGATTTCACCCTACCCTTGCTGGCGGGATTTTATCCCTGGCAAGGGATTGAAAATCGCGCGCGCACCGACGGTAGGGTAAAATCCTACAACTCTCTCCCCTCTCCAACCTGAGCAGTCTTGACATCACCATCTGCGAGGGCAGCGAGGAGTGCGGCGGTTGTCTGTTTCTTGACAGCAGGTAGAGTTCTCCTCCGTTTCCCGCAATGTACCCTCAGTTCTGGGATACTGTAGGACTCGCAGGGGGAGGGGGAGATTAGCTGCATGGTTTTAACAGTGCATTTCATTGCCCCTGAAATAGTGAGGTGAGGACGTGAGGTGAGGAGGGGTAGGGTATTGATTGGGCTGAATTGGATACGTACCAAACTATGTACCAAACTATGTACCCAATTATGTATCAAACTATGAACTAAGCACCAAACTATGAACTCAATACCTTACTATGCACCAATAAACTATGTTCCAAACTATATCATCGGATCAGGGAACAAAATCACAGGTATCTAAATCCCCGAACAGCTATGGTACAATCAACAACAATATAGCTAGTTTCTTAACAACATCTGATCAGGTGGCTGAACAATTACAACTTTAACTCATATCGAATAGTTAGACACACACACGTGCTAATAGGGCTCAGGTGCAGCAACCCTTTTTGTATGTTGCATCATGACGAAAGTGGCAGATACTGAAGCAAAATGATCTGAAATGAAATCCAGCTGCCAACGCTCATCAATTAAAACAACACCCAGCCATATACTTCCGTCGCCTTTTTTTTCAAAAATACAAATCCTTTCATCTTTCCTGTCAACAAAGTAAACAAACCAGGAACTACAAGTGATCAAATTGAGATTGCTATAAACTTTCACGTTTATTGATCAGCCGAAAAACAACATTTGCATATGAAACAAGAAATATAATAAAAAAACTTGAGTAAGACAAAACAAACTGGATTATTCAAGTTTTCATGTCTTATTTATTGCTACGAAATAGCGAGGAAAAACTTTTCGAAAGCAATGATTGTTTGAGACACGCATGCATTATTGTTTCTCATTCATTGCACCACATTCACTAAACAATCGTATCTATGAACATCTATTATCAGAAAAGGGAGCAATTGCTAACTCGTCATCGAAAAATTTCAAATATTTCTAATCGGTAAAGACAGTTTAATCATATTTTCTGAAAGCATTTCAACATAGGATAGATTTAAAGCATGCTATGGCCCAAGTAGCATTTGAAACACAAAACAAATCACATCTTACATTAACTAAGCAGTATTCGTTTTAAGGGTCGCTTAGCGAGAAACGGGCGATCGTTATTTGAGCGTACTCAATGGAATTAAGTTGAAATTAATTAGATCAAGAAGGTTTAATATTATCATCCAATTCACGAAACTATATTTAAACTCAAATATGTACATGTCCTAAATCTTTGTAAGGATAACTAGGAGAACATATCATTATCAATACGGATTAGACTTGGAAATCAGGATATGGAGGCTTTCCAAGAAGGAAAGGCCAAAACACATGAAGGAGCTGTGCATGTTTGTGACTGGAGTCAAACGATATTCTCAATATAAATCATAGGGAAGTGAATAGATTATATCGCTTTCAAAAAAACCTTCTACAAGTCCTCCTATTGTCGCTTCATCGAACTTAAAACCAATCTGACCATCAAAATTCGTAGAACAATACAATGTAACATCCAAGTGGAAAGCAACGTAGTGATGTGCGTACGGCAAAAAAATCTACTCTGAACAGGTATATTAATCTGATAACAACAACTCACGACATATAGCTACTGCTACTACTATAACTTCGTAATACAAGTCGATACGAATTCATTAATCTCCCGTGAAAGAAACGTCAAGATTCGTGGTACAGTGTATGCTTGCCAACCCACCACGGTTTAGCACATTATGGCGACAAAAACGAGATGCGAGTGACGTCAGAATGTGTGAATGAGCGTGGAAGATATACATAGACACAAACACACCAGTTGAACCAGGCAATATAATACCATTTCACGATTGAGACACCAGTTGAGACACCATGATTCTGATGGTGTCTGACAACTGATCGTAATTGTATGGAGTATTGTCACATTGATGGACATGAGTAATCCAGTTACATAAGACATGACTTTTATTCATTATGCTAAACATGAGTCATGAATATTATTCATATGATGATGACACATGACGGTGATGATGAACGAATGAACTTGTTCATGTTGTGGCAATCATAGCGGTTATGCTTGGTGAATGATAGTATTGTGGACGATTGATTGATAACTGCAATCCAGCATTTCTACTTTAATTTCACTCCAAGAGCTTGGGAGATCAGGTGATAATTTCCAAGTGAAACTCTTGAAATCGCAGATTGTTCCTGATATTTTAATTCAAAAGGCAAACAAAATGAACTATGTACATATGTGGTAGAAAGCAATCGCAACAGATCAATAACAACAAAGATGGACACACATCAGCCATGAAACGTGACTTTGAAGAAAATGAGACATTTTCCC
This sequence comes from Beroe ovata, assembly GCA_946803715.1. Lineage (NCBI taxonomy): Eukaryota > Metazoa > Ctenophora > Nuda > Beroida > Beroidae > Beroe > Beroe ovata. The sequence continues at coordinate 334,698 of CAMPET010000001.1, read as the reverse complement.
ATGCAGCAATACAACACAATTTTTACAGTCTGAAAAATATGAAACGCATCACACGTTAGCATGGACGCATAACGTGAAAAGATGAACTTAAACTGAAATTATTTTTTATCAAAAATTTTACAAAAATATCCTAGTGCTTTGTACATTTATCATACACGAGTTTGTATCAAAAATAACATACGTATACATATCTTAAAGGCCAGAAAATGCCATAAATCTAAAAACTGTCAGCATTATATTGTACACTTCACCGCGAAAAGTGACATTTGATTCCTATCGGTTACTGACATCTTGAGTTGTGTACTTAAATGTTACTTCTGAAGAAACTGTTTATTTTGTCATTTCTTTTCTTTCTAAAAATCAAATCAGTAGTCTGGTTACTGTCTCATAAATTATGCAACTCTTCTAAAATTCTCTTGTGCTCTCTATGAGTCTTAAGACGTTGTTTGAGAATTTCCTCCTGAAGAACCGTACTCTCCTTTACGGGTGAAACACTCTTTAACGGACGATGAGTCTTATTGTCCCACTTAGGTTTTCCGGGTTTCGGCAGAGGCAGGGTACTGGCGTAAAGTTTCCCCTGGAACAAACACGGAATTTGGCGGAAATTTGGGTGATAAATTTTCCCACGCTCGGCCTTAAATCTACAGAATCGCGCGCGAAAACATACGTTACGCGCTCCTCCATTGAAAACTACTCGCGCGTAACGTAAAGTTGTAAACTTGGCAACGGTTACTAAGCTGACCAAAATATATGGTTCTTATCAGTACTACCGGGTAAATTATTAATGAAATGAATTCGTGCACGCGTTCAAATGCATATTCCGAACTTATATCATGAATCTTCAAGCAGTACCGCTATCGATGTAAAGCGTGTGTGCGTATGTATAACTCAAAGTATTACACGGACAGACGTGTCATTTGCAATAGTGCATACAGTTGATGAAATTCAATCCCAAACTCAGAAGAAAACTAAATTTCGAATGATCTGAACTCACGATGGTTGCTTTGGACGGGGGTGGTGGAGGAATTGGAGCAGGGTTAGATACCCGCTTGGGAAAATCCCTCTTTTTGTGCTCGTTTCGGATCTTGTTTGCGTATTCGATCTGTCTGTTAGCCTTCTCTAGCTGGAAAAAGTGGTGTCAGGGTAGAGTGGTGCCAAGGTGGTCTGGTGTCAAGGAAAAAAGTGGTGTCAGAGTGAAATGGTGTCAAGGTGGAGAGGCTCCGGGGGAAGAAACAGAGAAGGTGAAAATCGGCATCAAGGTAAGGTGGTGTCAATCTGTCAATCAGATACTTAGGAATCAGATAGTAGAATGGTGTCAGTACAAATTGGGGTCAGGACCTTATCACGCGAATAGATTCAGCAAATCCCACATTTTGCTATCTAGAAGATACACTACAAAACCCATATCTGAGTAGTAGCTATGGTTCTACGCTCAATTCTCGCCGATCCTGCAGCAATCACATGACCGAAATCACGTGAGCGAAGCTGCTTTTCTATTGGCTACCCTAAAACCGTGGCAAGAGTAGATGACCGGTTTTCTGACATACAAAATCCCACAATTCATTTCCTTCCACCTCGATTTTTGTTCCCCATCTCAGACCTCAACATTTTGAAGTCAGGCTACGATGTCCGTACGGAAGTTATTAGAAGATGCATAACACAGATTCTTTGTATTTCAATATTGGGTATCAATATATCGGATTCCTTCGGCGTGCTTTCAATATCCGGTTCCTATGTTAACGTTATAGGTCATAATGAGTTAATGAGAGAAGTCATTTAACATCACAGGATTTGGGATGACTTTAAATCATTACCTGAGTCTAAAATGATCTTATTACTTTATCATAACTTTTCACAGTATCTAATTCTGTAACTTCTGTAAACGCTCAACAAAAACTGCAAACCATCCCCTCAAACCATGATCTCAGCTATGATCGCACAATATCTCTTCCTGCCTGATCTGTCTCTGCGATGTGGAGAGAGTGGTGTCAACGTGACACAAAATGAGGTGTCACGGAGTGGCGTCAGCACTCTGACGAATGCTTCGCTACCGAGAAACACAGCAAAAGGTCGATATGATAAAAGAATTAATCCAAGAAATTCATCTCTCTCTTATCCATCGACTCCATTGATCGAATCACTGCTGTCTATGCAAGGGGGTTGACTAAAGTGATTCCAACGCCCAGGTCTTACAACACATCAACAAAAGTGCGGTACAGGCGCCAAGTACATAAAGCTGGAGAGTGAGGCGGACAGGAGACTTGAGACTCTCACCGCTGCTCTTATGCGGGCTGACAGTGAGCAGGTGGGGGGAGAAAGCACAAGTGGGGTGATCTTCGGACTTCGATATTTGCATAGTTCATTATATAATGTTCAAATCAATAGAGAGATGTTCAAATCAGACATTTGAACATCTAGATAGTGATCAGATCACTAGTTATTACTACCCGAGGCACTTGCAAATCTTCATTTCCAGGACCAGGACGGTCTCTACTACGACCTTCACTACCCTGAGTACAACCATTGGGAAGACACAGGGAAGCTGACAACCGCCCAATTCCTCCAACAGAACGGTCTGGCCACGCTCACTCTACCCCAGGAGTGTCTCACCCACCCCTACATGGATACCATGGTAATGGGTGACCATGGTAACAGGGATTGTGGGGAGTTTAGGGATGGCGCCGCCGCGTATTGGGGTTCACCACCCGCGGTGATCAGCAGTGCGGGATTGCAGACCAGTGGGAGTAGTTCTGAGATATATATCAACCCGTTCACCCGCGGTAGCCCCTTTCAACCTCAGTTCAGTCAAAGCAAGATGCAGCAAAGGTAAGACGGAACTATATAACTATATAACGGAACTTATAGTTGGTGCTAAGACAAAATTGGTATTTCTACAATCATTCTGACTCTATATCAATGATTCGTTTCCCAAAAAAACCATCTTTTCCACAGTTTGACTGACAATTACGACAAACAACGACATATCTTGAATCAGAGACCGCTCATCAATCACCTGAAGTGCCAGCCGTCCATGTGAGATACAAGTCTTCTGTCATTTCAAATTTCGGAATGAAAAGTCATGGAAATTTCCATTCTAATTTCAAAAGAAACGTGGATATGCTTCCATCCTTCTCACAATTCATCAACTATGTATTTTGCAGGCTTGAACCTATCAAGCGTACACAAAGCACGAAAAAACGACCATACGAAAAGAAATCGAGTAAAGAGGAGCAAATAAAATCCGGGAAGTGCTTGTGGCAGTTCCTACTTCGACTGTTGAGTGAGTCATTCAAATACACCACAATGATTGACAGCGCTGTCAGTTCTCGTTGCCATAGCAACTCCAATACTCCAATAGTATTCTGTCAATTCTGAGTTTCGTATCTAGGCAACGGGAAGTACAAGAATGTGATCGCATGGACGGGAACTGATCTGGAGTTCCGTATTCTGGACAAGGACAAGATAGCGTTCCTGTGGGGCGAGGAGAAAGCGAACAGGAACATGACATTCGACAAGTTCAGTCGATCACTCAGGTGAAAAAGTGGACATGGCATTATAACAGCAATCAATTATAGTCAATCAGTAATCCTTTCATTTCCAAAAATCAAAGTGACTGTGCTTGAGTTGACATTCCAATCAGGTCTAATCCGCTTGATATTCAGTGAATCTAATCTTCAATTTAATGACCGGTTTACGGTTACCGGCATCTCACCATATGGTGATCGGCAAGCTTCATTTCAATACATCACACTAGGTACTACTACGAGAAAGGGATTCTGATACACAGCTACACTAAGCAGTGCAAACTGACTTACCACTTCATCCGGAACCCGAGGAACGAGGTAGATCTCCGATAGACCCAGCATTCACCATCTCACATGTGTTCACTATAGTGACATTCAGAACTCATTGATGAGAGACAAGCGTCAAGCAGGGCTGCAGATTTATGATTTCTCCCCACTTTCTTTCCAAAAAATAGGGATTTTCATGAAAACCATGAATCCACTAACTCCAAACCCCATTAGGTTTTAACAGAGATGCTGCGGACAGCGATGCAAACTCTACCATTCCCACAGTTGTGCTACTCAAGGTGTAACGAGCTGAGTCATAATCACGACAGGGTAATTAGCACTTAATTAGCCAATTAATTGGTCATGCTAGACGTGGAGAGAGTAACCTATAGCTAGGAACTTGCTCGTCTTTATCTGCGTCAATAATATCAACCAGTTCTTCCTTTGCAGGCAGTCAGTCCCTTCATCTGCAGTGCAACCTGTGACCTCCCCTCACACTTCCACTACGAACTGGTAAGAGTCACGTGACGTACCCTCTCACGCGTGACGCATTTCCTCACGCGGTATTAGTCACGCGTTGCTACTGGATTACCCTCGCAACCCTCTTTAAATGGGCTATAATGAGTGTGTTCAGATAATCTAAACTTTGATGATTTTTTTTTCGTTTCAGCAGTACAACAATCGAAAGAGAAGGAAATGATAGACCACCGTGCGATGAAAGACTTTATAGTACAAAATTTTTCCTGTACTAATTATTCTGCAACGTATTTTCTTGTAGATATGTGTAATGCATAATGAGATTATTGCAAAAATTCCGGAAAAGTTGCCAACCAATTTCGAATATATGTCACAAACAATGCGTAAGCTGACACGCTTTCTCACATCTATCAATCAGTTGAATGACCTCCCGCGACTTTTTAAATGCGCGTGTTTTCACATTATCACAATGCATCATATAAATATAACTTTATGCATGAGGAATGTTACATGTCTGCTGCTTCGTGTAAAATGAAGTTTGAATAGAAGGGTGACTAGATTTGAATTGGAAGTCGGCTCAATCGAAACCCACTTTTGTACTTACTCAGAAACACCTAGTTAATATATATTTTGTAACCCATCAAAGGAGACCAATTCTCACAAAAACTTACTGAGCCAATTGTGACCTTCTAAACATCAATGACCCATGCTGGCATACCCACCTTCATCTTATACTGCGTGTTCTCTGTATCCGGCCCCAGTCCACCCACTTTGGCCGGAGCAGCCAGTGCATCCTTCAGAGTGTAGGGTTTGTAGGTGATCTTTTTCTTAGGAACGGAATAGCCCTCCTTCGGCGTCTCTTCCTCTTCAATGATCGTCTTATCAGCGACTGAACAGTGGTGAGAAGGGGTGAAATTTGAGTTGGAAAATTCTCCAGTGACGCGAGGGGTAAGCCAAATGTTAGGCAAAGTTAATTTATTTACCGAATTTCCTTCTACGACCGATTCCACCCCCTGTACGCGCGGGCACGTTTGCTAGNGACCGCTCATCAATCACCTGAAGTGCCAGCCGTCCATGTGAGATACAAGTCTTCTGTCATTTCAAATTTCGGAATGAAAAGTCATGGAAATTTCCATTCTAATTTCAAAAGAAACGTGGATATGCTTCCATCCTTCTCACAATTCATCAACTATGTATTTTGCAGGCTTGAACCTATCAAGCGTACACAAAGCACGAAAAAACGACCATACGAAAAGAAATCGAGTAAAGAGGAGCAAATAAAATCCGGGAAGTGCTTGTGGCAGTNTAGGTCTTAGATTTTTTGTAATCGGCGTTCAAAGTTGCAAAAAGGGTTGCGAAAAACGACTATTCGATATAGGAGGAATAAGCGTTGCTAGGCGACGTAAGAGTTGCACGTGCATGTTCATTGAAAGTGCGCGCGCGCTTCACTGCTGTTGTCATTTCAGTGTTCCTTTGTTTTGATACGTATCAATTTTGGTGCAGTACTTATTTAATTTCTCTAATTCACTCAGTATATCCAAAATGAAGTGTAGCACGTCCACTTGACGGGTGTTCTAGTAAGGTTAAAATTTAAATTCTAAGGTCTGCCGCGCATTTCATAAAATTGGTCATTTAGTTAAAGATTTTAATTTGCGATTGCGCGAATGCAATTGCGTGCGGAGTGGTTTCTATGACAACACTTTGAATGGTCGCGCGCGCACAAAACCATTTATAATTAATTCGTAAATAGTTCCGGCCCACGTGTTTTATAAAGGAGGGACCACCGCATACGACCATCCTACCAACCCCACTATCTTCACCAAAATCTCCAAATTCCTAACCACCTTATGCCTTTTTAGGCCGCTTCGCGGCCAGGCTGGGTGGAAAAAATGGACATGGTATTTTAACAGCAATCAATTATAGTCAATCTTTTCATTTTCATAAATCAAAGAGACCGTGCTTGAGTTGACATTCCAATCAGGTCTAAACATAATCCGTTTGATTTTTAGTGAACCTAATCTTCAATTTAATGACCGGTTTACGGTTACCAGTATCTCACTATCTGGTTATCGGCAAGCTTCATTTCAATACATCACACTAGGTACTACTACGAGAAAGGGATTCTGATACACAGCTACACTAAGCAGTGCAAACTGACGTACCACTTCATACGCAACCCGAGGAACGAGGTAGAGACTATCTCCGATAGACCCAGCATCCACCATCTCACATGTGTTTACTAGTGACATTAGGAACTCATTAATGAGAGATCAAGTAGGGCTGAAGCTTTATGATTTCTCCCGACTTTCTTTCAAAATAAATAGGGATTTTGATGAAAAGCATGAATCCACTAACTCCGAACCCCTGCTATTATTAGGTATTAACTGAGATGCTGCGGACAGCTATGCAAACTCTGCCCTTCCCACAGTTGTGCTACTCAAGGTGTAACGAGCTGAGTCATAATCACGACAGGGTAATTAGGAGTTAATTAGCCAATTAATTGGCCATGCTAGACGTGGAGAGAATAGCCAATAGTTAGGAACTTAGAAAAACCGAACAGTTCAAATCCTAGAAATACTTGCTCGTCTTTATATTATATTATCTGCGTCAACCGGTAGCCGCGCCATTTAGCTAAAACACTATATATAGCTTAAACCTTATTCACGGCTAAATTTCTTTTCAGCTAAATGGTGCGTGATGGAATCGGCGAATCGCGTCAACCATATCATTATATCAATCAATTCTTCCTTTGCAGGCAGTCAGTCCCTTCATCTGCAGTGCAACCTGTGACCTCCCCTCACACTTCCACTACGAACTGGTAAGAGTCACGTGACGTATCCTCTCACGCGTATCTCCTCTCACGCGTGACGCATGTCCTCACGCGGTATTAGTCACGCGTTGTAACTACATTTCACTCGCAACCCTTTTTAAGTGGGTTACTATGAGTTTGTTTAAATAATCTAAACTTTGATGATTTTTTTTCCGTTTCAGCAGTACAACAATCGAAAGAGAAGGAAATGATAGACCACCGTGCAATGAAAGACTTTATAATACGAACTTTCTCCTGTACTAATTATTTTGGCACGTAATTCTTGTAAATAATAAATATGTGTAATGATTGCAGGATTTCCAGAATAAACGTTTCCATTCAATTTCGAATATCCTATGTTACAAATATTACGATTTGTGACAATGCGTAAGCTGACACACTTTCTCAGTTCTCACATCTATCAATCAGTTGAATGACCTCCAGCGACTTTTTAAATGCGCGTGTTTTCAAATTGTCACAATGCAACATACCTACCGTATATAATATGTATATTATACTTTATGCATGAGGAATGTAACATGTGTTATGTAACATGTGCGCTGCTTCGACGCTTCGTGTAAAATGAAGCTAAGTTTGAATAGGAGGCTGACTCAAGTTGAATTGGAAGTCTGCTCAGTCGAAACCCTGTTTTGTTCTTACTCAGAAAATCCTTGTTTATGATTATTTATCAAACCATCAAAAGAGACCTATACTCACAAAAACATTCAACTTTTTGTAAACAACAATGACCCATGCTGGCATAGCTCACCTTCATCTTATACTGCGTGTTTTCTGTATCCGGCCCCAGTCCACCCACTTTGGTGGGAGCAGCGAGTGCATCCTTCAGAGTGTAGGGTTTGTAGGTGATCTTCTTCTTAGGAACGGAATAGCCCTCCTTCGGCGTCTCTTCTTCTTCAATGATTGTCTTATCAGCGACTGAACAGTGGTGAGAAGGGGTGAAATTTGAGTTGGAAAATTTTCCAGTGACGTGAGGAAGCCAAACATCAGGCAAAGTGGACTTATTTATCGAAGTTCATTCCAAGACCGATTCGTTATGTAAGAAGATAAACTTGACACAAACCCGGTTTAGGATCTTGAATAATGGTGGTATTTCCCCGCGGAATCACATCCACTAACTGAGGCTGGTGTTGTGCAGTAGGGATGGGAGGGAGTGGTGATATGTTGTACAGAGCAGAGTACTCCGCTACATTANGTACTAGCAAACGTGCCCGCGCGTACAGGGGGTGGATTCGTTATGTAAGAAGACACAAACCCGGTTTAGAATCTTGAATAATGGTAGTATTTCCCCGCGGAAACACATCCAGTAATTGGGGATGATGTTGTGCAGTAGGGATGGGAGGGAGTGGAGAAATGTTGTACAGAGCAGAGTACTCCGCTACATTACGAGGTGGTCCGTACATAGCGCTGGGTAGTGTGTGGGGGAAGGAGGACTGCTTCACTTCTGCGGGGAGAAAATTTTAGGATATTTGCACATCAATACCAAGAATCAGAATGCATTTGTTAATGCTGAATTGGTTCCTGGTCGAATTTTGGCCCGATTTCACTTCACTGAGGGGTTGTCTGCTATGCCACTCCTAACCGTCACACATGAGAAAGGATTAGTATCTACACACTTTTGCTCACATACCTGGACTGAGAGAGACACGTCCCAAGAATTGAGTCTGCTGCTGTTTCGATATCATCTCTTGTCTTCGGCGGTGTGTGGCTCGCTCGGCTTTATCGAGTTGGTGTTGTCGTGCTAGATACATCTCAGAATAGGTCTTGTTCTTTTTGGATGCAGGGAGTATTTCCTGCAGAGGGTTGTCTGGGTGAATTCTCTTTTTCAAAATCCTTCAGTTCTTCTCTCCCATGTGATGAATAGAATGATTATTGTCAAAGTATGGTATATCGTTGCTATGGCATTGACGATAAGAATCCAATGTAAATATTCAGTGAACCCACTTCATTAGCTTTTGACGTAAGGAAAAATAGAAACCTATTATATAGAGAGCGCTCAGATAATACAATTGCAAGTACCGTAAGACATAGCAGTAATAATATAGAGGAATACCTTAATTCTTGTTGGTGATGAATGCTTGAATGCTTTTGGATGCTGTATTTCCTTATACAATATCTCAGCTTGGTCATAACTCTTCTCAACTATGTGGTTGTGTGATGTGGAACTGGCCTGCAGTTTTCAAGTATAATTGGACATCATATGTATGCATAATATCATAGATATTGGATATGTCAAGAGCAAATATGACTCAAATGCCCAAAAATGGCGAATTTCAATGAATTTCTCATAATAGCCACCAAAAAGACTATATATAAAACTCAGTCAAGTGAGTGTACCAGTTTAGAATGATGCAGTTCCTTAGAGTCTCTGACACAGTACAGAATGTTCCCAGTATTCTCAAGTGAAAGGCTTGTGAACTCCTTAATTGCTTCAGTGGCTGCCTGACTATGCCTCTTCTGATGGATAAAGATTAATCATAGAAAAATTCGGCAAATTATTAGCAGATATTACCTCTAAGATAGTGTCTTACCAGTTACCTCAAATGCATCACTATGTTGCCTCCTGTCAACTCTTTTCCCTAGGGAATTAACTCTTTCCACTCTTCTTATTGAAAACTGTGCTGTATTACTCAATGATGTGTGTCCTGATAAATCAGGTTTCTTCAGTGCAACAAGCATAGGAGGATTCTTGTGTTGCATGATCGGAATTCTGCTCTTCTGTTGAGGCTGCATCTGAGCAAATCAATTCGTTGATAAAAGCTCCATCAAATCACAAAAATTTCGAGAGAAAGTATTAAATGCCATATTAAATACCTGATTGTAGTGTCTCTTATGATTGCTTCTCAGGGGATTTGCTGGCTGACATGATCTTACCATAACTGCCATTTCTAAAATTCATTTTAAATCAAATAACATTGGTAAGAAACCCAATCAATAATAGACCAGTAATGACTTCACTGGAATTAAACCACATGTACGTAAAGAGTTCTTCATAATATAGAGATGATTACTGACTAGACGAAAATCAACAAGTTTCGGAGACAACAAAGATTGAAATTATATTATGAGTATCAAAAAAGTGTAACTGTAATTGGATGAATAACACCAAAAAATATAAATTAAGAATCAAACGATCTTAGTGATTGATCATTCAGATTATAATTTGATATTATCAAGTTTTATTTTACCTCTGTTATTCGCGCGAGAAAATAATAAATATGGAGAGACAGAGGTCTGACAAAATCTGACACAACTTAATATATGCGCGGCGCGACACGCGCGAGCTTTTATAAATTTGTTTGGCGATGCTATATAGACCGCGATGCTATATAGACCGCTGATGTCTGAGAATAAGTTTGAGCCGCGCGCGCAAAACGAAATTCTTGACAGGGTCTATCATCAATCGACAACTATAAATTAATTGAAATCATCGTTTTTCATTTTTTGATTGTCAAATGATGAAATTTTTTCGCGCGCAATTGAACAAAATTTGATAAATTTTGAGAAGAACAAAAAAGGGTGATTAATTTTGTTCATTTTTCATAGTGTATTCACATTTTCCTAGAAATTATTGTTGTTGTACCCCAGAATGATAAATGTTCAAAAAGGTTATATTCAATAACTTAAAAAGCAATTTATCAGATTTTCAATCATCTTGAAGCAATTCATTTTCTTCATTCTCACAAAAGTATGTGATTTGAAAAACACAACATTTCTTATCATCGAGAAGGTACTTTGAATAAATGCAAAACTAATTGATTAGTGCAAGCAGATTCAATGATACTGGATGTACTCTCAAGTAGTGCATGGCTGTGGATAACATTGTGGTACACTTAATAATCCACCTTGAGATTTAATCTTTGAATTATGCTTACTTGAAATTGTATACAGCTTTTTCATCTTAGACCTCAAAGTAGTGGCTGTAAAAGGTAGTTGAATTGAATTGAATCACATCTTTACTGCACAATGCAACAAACAGTGCAAAAGAGGCTTTTAGGTAGTGAATTGATAATAAACTTGTGTAAAGTTATGTATTTAGACTGAAATTTGAGATTAAATTTGAAAGCAATAGCTGAAACCCCTCTATTCTCAGTTGCCATCAGCTTATACAATAAACCTGTTTACAGGTTTGAATTTCAAAATAATTTGGGTGATTTGACAGAAGTTTCATTCTCCAACTTGTTAACAGGTTGATTGATGTATTCAAAGCAAGTGACTTAGAAAATCTCACATTCCATCTCTGGTTTCCTGGAAGTGTTGAAGTTGGAATAATGTATATTTAGATGGCTGAAGGAGGTTATTTTATGTTGATTATGCATATGAACATCTTCATATTCATTTCATCAATCCTCAAAATAGGTATCATTCCTTTATTTCCACCTTAAACTGATATTTTAGGGATAAGTGGGCTGCTCTCCAGATTGGCTGGAGCAAACAGAGGTGGTGCTCAGAATGCTCTCGATGGAACAAACATTGATAAGCGTACTATTGAAAGGTTTATCTATGATGACTATCTGTACTCTGGTATTGAATTGATATTTGCCAGTATAGTAAAATATTAAACATAATGTGCTAATGACCCCATTTCTAGAGTACAGAAGCTGTTGGAAAAGTTGGTCAAATTCTGCAGTAACCCAGACCTCGGACTCAAGAGATCACCTCCATATCTCCTTGATCTCTTGCCACACATGTTTCAGGTATTTCAAGCACTGCCTAATATGACTTGATTCAGTCAGTACTGAATATTTTGTAACTCGAACTGACGAATATGTTCTTCAGACTCTCTCAGAAATCTTTAAGCAGTATGATAACCGCATGAATGAACTGAACAACAACACATACTTTCGACTCTTTATTGAAAATGTTTGCAACAAGGTACGTTCAATTTATGAAGTGTTAGTCAGTTAATGAAACTATTGTATATTCATTTCTCTTCAGCCAATATCAATCCGCCCCATGTATCATCCTAGTTGAAGCGTGGTATCAAGCTATTCCGGGAGAATCGTAATGTGTACAATGAGAACAGCACAGAAAGGAAGACTTTGACAAGGCTGTCTCTACACATCAGTCACATGCTCCTTGAACTAAGGGCACTCTTTCCTAATAGGTAGGTGATCGGAATGCGAAGAAATGCCCATTTTCAATGGGCTACATAATTTTTAATGAGGGGATTATGTAAGTCAAACGATTCCATCCATTGCAACGATAGCAAGCCATTACAACTAATGCAACCATTGCTTCCTTTCAGCATGTTCATTGGATCAGAATTCCGGATTACCAAGGAAGAAGCAGCTGAGTTTTGGAAGAGTTATTTCGGTGACAAGTACGTGTATTTCTTCTCCTGTTCCCTCAGTCAAACGGAAACACTCACGAGTCACGAGTATCGTTAGTTGGGTGTTGTACATGTAGATATATCATTCTACTCAAATGCTGATTATTCATCGGTTCTAATCCCCATGTGTTATTCTGCTCTGTAGTTATTCACTGTTATCCAGTGTTGTCTTACACTGGGAAATGATTGTGATATCACACTGCATTATATTATCGTCACATGCTGCAAAATGGGCAAACATTTGTACAGACACACTCACAAACACACAGACACAAACACACTAAGACAGAAACACGCAGACAAACATACAGGAACACTCACAAACACACAGACACACACGCACATACTTGAACACTCACAGACACACACTCACATATCTTAATTACACCCCGTACACGCCCTATATATGTGTATGTAATATACTTTGTTATATACCTACCTGCTACTGCTGCAGTACAATGTTAAATCTTCCTACGTTCTGTAACATACACACTGCTGTGTATTACTATATCTGCAGATTGCGGGGATATAAAATTTATAATACCTACGCCCTACACCCTTTGATTAACAAAAATAGTCGTTAGTTGTAAGTTTCATGGTTTTCTAAGGGAACCCAACTGTTTTATAGGAGTGGTGGTTCGGATTACGTCTACGGAGGGGAAAATATATTTGAATAGTTACACCAAAGCGCAGAATTTCAGTACGTGTTTTTACACTTTTCGTGAGAAGAGAATGTGTGAAAAAGTATTGAAATTTGGCAGTGAAATATTACTTAGATTAGGATATACACTGTAATGTACCTCATCGAATATAAACTTGTTATACTAATTATTGTGTGGTAGAAGTAGTTTATTTAAAACCACTTGAAATTCGATCGTGGATTTTGCATTCTCAGTCAAATTAAGTCTTGACGAAAGACATGCTATAAATAAAACAGATGACATTTATCTGCTTCATCTAGTAGATACTAGATTCCACAAAATTTCTAGCCCATTACGAGAATCCAAAATGTGTTAAGTTGGAAAACTGTGATTTGGCCTTTTAATATACCAAGTTCTTACTTCCAGTAGGAATTGTACATTATTTTCACCACTGACGAATCCCCGTCATTTCCATTGATCACCAACTCTGTGATTTTGGGAAGATGACTCGATTCTTATCGTTTTTTCACTCACGAAATTCCCCTCCCTCAGAGTTATAGTGTCGTGGAAGGAGTTCAGGATGACGCTGTCCAACGTACATCCAATCACCAGCAGCTATGAGGCAATGGCGCTCAAGTCAACCATCGATCTGACACACAATGACATGGTAATTTACCCTTGACACCACTTCCCCTGACACCACTTTCCACGACACCACTCTCCACTGACACCACTTTCCACGACACCACTNTTGGGTAATTAGGACTGGATCTACGAAGCCGAGATAATTACAGATCACACATGTGAAATATGCATAGGTATCATTGTATGTCATGGGTACCACACGCATGCACAGTACACACACACACACACATACATACACACACAGACACAGTACACACACACACACACATACATACACACATATCCACGGGTACACACACATATCCACGGGTACAATTGGTAGTTGAATGTACCTTAGGGACATCGAATGAGTCATTGTTTCGAATATTATCTCAGAGTCGGTTTTTCTAACCGATCACTAACCTATATCCCAGGTGTCGGTATTCGAATATGACGTGTTTACCCGACTTTTCCAGCCCTGGGACACACTTCTTATCAACTGGAAAATGCTTGCCGTCACTCATACCGGTTAGATAGATCGAGAGATTTCCAAAGAAATTCAGAAATCGTTGTCTTCAAGGATGATAGATGATGTAGGAGTTTATCCTAATATTGATTTCCCTCTTCTTCTGTGTTCAGGTTATCAAGCTTTCCTCACGTATGGTGAAGTGAAGGAGCGACTTATGAAGTACATTCACAAACCGGGAACGTAAGTAAATAAAATTCTGATAAATTCTTAAATCCTGATTAAGTCTCAAACATTTTTGAGACTTTGAGACTCTTTTTATTGAATAATGCAATTTAAAACCAAATGTGACGAGCGATTGTTTTTTTGTAAATTTCACGTGATAGAGATTCGAGTGATCATCACGAAATCATCTATCCTTCAGCAACAAGCCCTGACACGAATCGAAAATCAAATAACCTGAAAAATCACGAATCGCATCATATTTCGTCAGATTGTTGAAATTTGTTATTTTTAACACATTCTCGTTCTCATCTACTATGATACCAATTGTTATACGGTAGCAAGTGTGTTTAT